>PVJS01007456.1:12834-56145 GCA_004027185.1 Glis glis
CCGGGGATTGAATGCAGGGGCATTCTACCTCCATGCTATGCCCCTGGCCCTATTTTTTTTTATACTTTATTTTGAGACCGGGTCTCATGAAGTTGCAGAGGGCCTCACTAAGTAGAGACAGAGAGAGAGAGAGAGACAGAGAGAGAGACAGAGAGAGAGAGAGAGAAAGAGAGAGAGCTGAGGCTGGCCGCGAACCCAGATCCTCCGGTCTCCGCCTCCCAAAGTACTGGGATTACAAGCAGGCGCCACCACGCCCGGCTTAACAAATTTATGGTAAATATATATCACACATTTATTTCAAACTAAAACTCCAAATCTTGAAAAGATATTACATATAATAGAAGTGAAGATGGAAACAATGAGCTACTAACAGCAGCAAATTAGACTATTCATAAAGATTTAGTGACCAAGAGCGACATGAAGAGGCATCAAAGAGAAAAATCTGCTGATAGGATCCTTCACCAAAGTGCTTTGTTACATTCATAGAAGGAACAAAGAAGTAAAAGATAACCCACGAATGAAAACAAGGATATTGGCTATGAAGGTTGCAGAAGACTGTGCACGGGAGTCCATGAACTTTATGGATTTGACCTTTACAGAAACAGACTTCTGTGATTGATGCTTGTTTTTCAGACCCCCATTTTGACATCTTCCAACAGACTTGTGATATTAAAGAGGAGTGGACTAAAAAGGTGCCTCAGATGCTCTCTATTCTGTAATATTTATTCTGGGGTTTTCTTCATGTTTAGGATCAAAGATCTCCATTAATCTTTCATCATCTATTTATGTTGACTACAGTTCTACTTGCTTCTGTCATCAAAATCTTGAAATTTGTTGTCTGTTTTTGTGTGTGTCAATATTCTGCAATTTCAGCTCTATTTGCACTATATTTGAGATGGCCCTTAAAATTTTTCTGCCTCTTAATCTAGAAGCAAAATGGAAGAAACTAAGTGACCAAAAAATTTAAAAATATTTATCCTTTTTAATCTAGATTATCAGTTGAAATTGCTGTTGAGGAATTATAAAGGAAAATCTTTGACAAGAAACAATATAAAAAGTAAACACAATTTTTTTAATATAACCAGTTTCTTAGAAGGAATTTGGAAAATAGCACTCTCATTGTTCAGTGGAGTTTTTGTTTTAGCTCATACTAGTCAAATCAAAATCCCTTTTATGAAGTGACAAATGTGTGAAGTTTGACAATATTTTGAAAAAATAATAAATGTTACCAGCTATTAACTTTGACAAGTTACATAAATAAAGCCTAATTCACTAGGTTGAAATGGCTCAAATATACAGATATTTGCTCTTTTGCCTGGCATCTATGTATGTTTAGGAAATGTGACCCAGATAAAAATGGTTTATTGCTGAATGACTACAAAATCTCAGTTTAAATGAGTAGTCTATCAGTGTAAGTTTTGTCTTCAGAGTTTATTTTAAAGTTATACCCTGATTCCTGTTGGGAATTTCCAAGAAAAAATGAACTCTCTTTTAACAGTTAAAAGTGATCCCCAAGGTATAAATATTTACATTTCAATGGAAAAAGTATTAGAATTAGAGATTCTTCTTCAGAAGCATTGGGATGTAAATTCTAAAAAATTCTTTATAACTTTAAAATTAAAAGAATTTTTCTTTTTGCCCTTGAAGTTCTTAAATGTCCTTTCAAGTACTAGTATTAAGAAGAATCTGAAGGAGATGCAGAAAAAGTATTTGACAAAATTCAATATCCTTTCATGATAATAAAAAACAAAACCTCTCAACAAATGAGGTACAGAAGGGATGTACCACAGTAAAATTGCTGTGTACAACAAAATCACAGCTAACATCATAGTCAAGGTGAAAAGTCAAAACATTTCCTCTTGCGTCAGAAATAAGACAAGGATGTCCATTCTCCTCCACTTCTACTAAACATAGTACAAGAAGTTCTACAAGAGTAATCGTGCAAGAGACAGAAATAAAAGTCACCCAAATTGGAAAGGAAGAAGTCTCTGTTTGTAGATACCATCATCATATATTTAGAAAACCCTAAACTCGACAAAATAACTGTTAGAAGAAATAAAAAAATCTATAAAGTCGCAGGTGATGAAATTAAAAAAATCACTGCCATTTCTATACACTAACAAAGAACTATACAAAAGAGAAATTAAGAAACCCACCCTATTTATGATAGCATCAAAAAATAAAATACTTAGGAGTAAATTTAACAAAGGAGGTAAAAGAGCTGTATATTGAAAACTGTAAAACATAAATGAAAAAAAATGAATAATACATAAATAAATGTAAAGTTATCCTATGTTCATGGATGGGGAAGATTAGTATATTTAAAATCTCAATGCTTCCCAAAGCATTCTGCAGATCTAATGAAATCCCTACCAAATTTCCAAAGACTTTTTTTTCACAGAAATAGAAAAAACCTCTAAATCATATGGCCATAAAAGACTTTGAATAGACAAAGTAATCTTTAAAAAGAACAAAGCTAGAGGTACCAAACTCCTTGCTTACAAAATATGTCACAAAGCTATAGTAATTGAAGTAGCATTATACAGGCATAAAAACAACAGATACATCAATGGAACAGGGTGAAAAACCCCAGAAATAAACTCACATACTTATGGTCAATTGATTTTTTGGCAAAGATGCCAAGAACACAAAATGAGAGAAAAACAGTCTCTTCAATAAAGGCTGTATAAAACTGAATTTACACATGCAGAAGAATGAAATTGAACCATATCTCATACCATGTACAAAAATCAACTCAAATTTGATTAACAACTTAAACATAGGCCCTGAAACTATAAAAACTATCAGAGGAGCTGTGCTTGGTGACATATACCTGTAATCTCAGGCCCTGATATCTCTGCATGCCCATCAGAAAGAGTGCTCTAAGCACATCCACAGGACCTACACAGCCATGTTGAGATTGGCTGTTAGTCTGGTGAGTTGACCCTTCTTTTAATATTCTCTGTCAATGATGCTCCCACCAAGGATAATTGAGGGGAATGGTGGACCCAAATATATCATGGAGCTACTGCAACATATGACAGTCTCAAGCACATACAGTCCCAACCCCATACGGTTTGCCATCAAAATCTCCTATCTAGTGTGCATCCTCTCTGTGCTCTTCCCAGTGTGCTATGACCACAAGGATGATGATGTATTCAATCTGAGCCCAAATCATTAATGAAGAAACAAAATTGAGGGAGGGGAAGCCTGGTTCAAAGGGAAGACGGAAGGATAGAGTTCTCATGAGAATCCTTCCCATTTAAATTCTGACTGGGTTTTTATTGATCTCAAGTGAAAATATAAAAAGAACAAGTAAGAGGAGGGGGAAAGACAGCCTCAGACAGAGCCTGGGAAATTGGAAAAGAAATCTGTAACATGGATTCCCTGAAGACAATTAGCTTAATTATTTCCATGAGCATCTACTGTATTCAGTGCATATTGATTGACTTTGCTGCTAATTAGACCAAATGACCTTGAACACTTCTATACAATCAGTTGCATTTTATAGAGCACTTCTTTTCAGTTGTATTTTGACATGGATTTAGCTTTGATCTCACATTCTAGAAGAGATTCTTTTGATATTTAAGATAAGAGAGATAAATACAACATTTAATATCTGTGGGGAAAGGGATAAATGAAAACAATCAAATATATAAGTTACTATATAAATTATTATATGATTTTATCCTATTCTGGAATTCTATAACCCTACATTCTGCCTCCATAATTTTATTTATAGATAGATATGGACTTTAAGTTCAGTTTTGGTAAATATGCTTAAAGAAAATCAAAGTTTGTGCTGCTCAAAAAAATAACTAAATAAATAATGAAGTTACCTAACGAAGAACCTAATGATTAATTAATAATTAAGGAAACTTAATATGTGGAGAATACTTCAAGTAATTAGATATAGACTCCTGAAATGTGCTAAAGTGAAATGAGCTACTGAGAAGCCATGTCTGGAAATACTCAGCTAGAGGGGAAGTAAAGAAGGAAACTGGGAAGGGGACTCCTGCAGTGGGCTGGAGATGGGGCTGGGTCATTCCACAGGCCCCCTCCAAGCATGACATTTGTATCATGTGCTTGCATTTCTAGTCAAGGTAACATGAAAATCAAGAGTAAGGTTCCAGCTGGGCATGGTGGCGCACGCTTGTAATCCCAGTACTTTGGGAGACCGAGACCGGAGGATCCAGGTTTTGCGGCCAGCCTCAGGTCTCTCTCTCTCTCTCTCTCTCTCTCTCTCTCTCTCTCTCCCTGTCTCTCTCTCTCTCTCTCTCTCTCTCTCTCTCTCTCTCTCCTTAGTGAGACCCTCCGCAACTTTGTGAGACCCAGTTTCAAAATAAAGTATAAAAATTAGGGCCGGGGGTGTAGCACGAAAGTAGAACGCCCCTGGGTTCAATCCCTGGTACCGCAAAAAAAAAAAAAAGAGTAGGGTTCAAATGTTGAGCCTTTTGGAAAGGAAGAAAGCTGTCTGAGTTCCATGGTATTGAATACTGTGGTGGTAGATTCTTCTCTTATGATTAGATAATCACAAATCACTAGAGCCTGAGACACAGGACCCTGTCTACAATCTACAAGTTGGCCATTAAATGTACAGAGCACCATGAAAAGACCTTTATTCGTCCTTTCTGCTCAAAAACTGACTTACAAACCCCATGGATGGAGAATCCATTCACATGAGCATTGAAACGTTGATCTCATATAATTAGAGGGTAGAATAGAGGATACCAGGACCTGGGAATGACGTCGGGGAAGATGACATGGAACAAGAATGATTGACAGGAACAGGGATACAGTTGAGTAGGAGGAATAATTTCTGATATTTTAAAACATGGCAAGTAACTATGGTTCACAATAATTAATTGGACATTTCAAAATAGGTAGTAGGGAAGATTTTGAATCCTTTGAGTTCTTTTGAACACAAATAAATGATAAGCTTTGAAGTGATAGATATGCCCATTACCCAGATTATTACACATTGTATACATGTATTGAATGTCAACTGTACCCCACAGATATATATAATTACTATGCATTGATTAAAGATAAAAATATGTTTTTTGTTTTGGTGTCTGTGTGTGTGTGTGTGTGTGTGTGTGTGTGTGTGTGTGTGTGTGTGTCACTAAGGATTGAACCCAGGGGCATTCTACCTCCGAGCTACATCCCCAGCCCTATTTTTTATTTTTATTTTGAAACAGGGTCTCTTTAGGTTGATGAGACTCTCATTATTTTCTGAGGCTATCCGCGAACCTGTAACCTTCCTGTCTATTAAAAAATCAGCTTCCCTTCCAAGCGGTGTCCATACACAATCTGAATGCATCTATTGCTGCTGCTTGGGGTAGTTGTTCTAAACTTCAAATGTTATTGTTCTCTACCACTGACTTCCAGATGTTAATTTGGAGTATGAAGATGCTAGGAGAGATGACACCAGGGCACAGGGCACACGCCATCTCGATATGAGGCACCAGGTGAAATAGCCCTGGGATAAAACATGCCAAGGGAGCAAGGGAGATGTCTAGGGATGACACATGAGGTTATTCATTTGCATACTACATAGGGACCCCATATTCAAAAGGTGACATACATATCATAGGCAACTTTACTATTGTGAACTATTGTCAATTATTTGTTATAGCTTTATTGACTCCAAAATGGGCAGTCTATTATTATGACAATTTTCTAACAGAAACATTGTATCTCATTCCTGAAAAAAATTATATTAAAATCATTCCCTGACAAAGGATGAATAATTTTGATAATCAAAGATCTAGTTGATCAAACATCTAAAATAACCTGTGTTTTTACCCAATCAATTACATTTCCAACTAGTGTACTGATATATAAGTATGTGAAAAAATTAGCAAAATAGTCCTCTATAATTCTAAGTACACAAGTTAAATCTGATGCTGCACAATGCAGTTCATATCATCTTCTGTTTGTTTACTATATCAGAACAGTATTGTTGAGTTCTTAATTTAGACCTATAAATATTTTCATGATGATATAAATCACTATGTAACTACAAATATTCATTTCCCACTAATAATGTACAAAGTAAATATTACTTAGACATAAATTAGAGACTACTTTGTAATTCTCCAATTAATATGGCAATTGATTGTTTTTGTTACTGAAATTCTGATGATACAAACATTAACTGCCATTAAAATATTGCAGCCTTCTGCTGCATTGACATTATTTAATGCTACATATAAAATGTGTAGAAGCCAAAATTCAATCAATAATTCCCTTGAAGGAATCAAATCGAATGAGAAATTCTTTGAAGAAACATGAAGCAAGGCTGTTTATTAAAATTATATTATTGATGTTGAACCAATGGCAATTTCTTGACTCTGACATCAACTCCTCAAACATTGAATTACCATAAATAGGGAAAGAAGTTTTAATTCTCCTAAAAATTTCATTATCAATCCAGCTATGATCCAAAACAAAGTTTTGAAATCAATTTCCCCATTCGGACGTAACATATTTTTAAAAGAAAGACCTTTGATGAAAAAAAATATATCATGGGCTTTCCATGGTCTATGTATTTCCTATTCAAAGTATAGACCATAATAAACAAAAAAAGCAAAAATAAACAAGTAGGATTGTACCAAGTTGAAAAGTTTCGCCACATAAAAGAAAAAAATCAACAAAATGAAAAAGAAACCTGCAAGATGAAAGAAAATATTGATCAACCATATATCTGATAAGGATTAATATAAAGAACAGTGTAGAGATTTTTCCTTAAGGCCTACAGTTTTGCAAAAGAAACTGTCAAATCTAGACCATTTCTATTTAAAAAGAGATACTGAAGAAAGGAAACATTCAGTATGTCATAAGTAATTTAATTTCTATAAAAGCAAGATGTATATTTTGAAACAAATTTATATATTCCAGTGACTATTTTTTCAAAGTTTGATTAAAAATTAAAACATCTTCAAATTATGCTATACCCATGTATGAATGTATCACTATCAATCTCAGCATTATATAAGGGAGGAGTGGGTAGCAGAGTGGTACCTGAAAGGAAACACACCAAAACATATGTGCATGTTTTCTTGTATGACTTTGAACCTCACTAAGATGTATAATTGTAATTCACCAATAAAGGTATAAAAAAGAAGTTGCTCATTTCATTATTGAATAAAATTTTAACATATATATATAACATTTATATATATAAACATATGTATGCATTCTTTATATATCAATAAAATTGCTCATGATAAAAAAAATCTTGTGATCGTTAACTTTGTGTGTCAACTTGACTGGGTCACAGGATGCCAAATTTTTAGACAAAAATTATCCTGGGTGTTCTGTGAGGGTCTTTTTGAATGAGATTAACATTTAAGTTGGAAGACTTAAGTAAAGCAGACTGCCCTCCTTAATGTAGAAGGACTTTATCCCATCAGTTAAAGGCCTCAATAGTACATAAAGTTTGACTCTCCTCCCAGTAGGAGAGAATTAATCCTGCCCAGCTACTTTTAAATGGGAACATTGGTTTTGTTTGTTTGTTTGTTTTGTTTATTTGTTTGTTTTCCTGGTTTCATACTTAAACTGAAACATCTGTCCTCCCTGGGTCTTGAGCCTGCAGACCTTCAGACTAAATGCCTCAGCTCTCCTGGGTGTCCAGCTTGCCCACTCATCCTGCAGATCTTGGGACATGACAGCTATCATAAACACATGAGCCAATCTCTTATTACACATACATATAAATACTTGCACACATCCTATTGGATGGATGGATGAAAAGATAGATGATTATATAAAGATATGCAATAGATTCCGTTTCTATGGAGAACTCTTAATAATACCCATCTGTTATTTTAGGTTTAATAATTCAGTATGGGTAATTACTACAGAAGGGCTTTATATTTGTAATATTTGTTGTTCTTGGGTTTTTTATTTATTTTTATTTTTAATACTTTTATTGGTGCGTTATGGTCTCACATCATACTGTAGTTCATAGTGATAGTGACATACATGCACACAGCAGTTGGTGAGTTTCCCCCTCCCCACTCCCCTCCTGTTTCCCATACAAGATATTGAGATTGGCATTGGTATTCTCACATATGTACATAATGTCAGTGGAAGCATTTCCTTCATTCATTCTCCCTCTTGCCCGCCTCCCACCTTCCCCTAGATCACCTCCCTTGCTCCACTGGAGTTTCTCCTCCATTATCTGAAGTCCCTCTGGTATTCCGATTACTCCCTAGCTTCCACATATGAGAGAAAACATATGGCCCTTAACTTTCCATGACTGGCTAATCTTGCTTAACACAATGTTCTCCAGGTCCATCCATTTTCCTGCAAATGACATAATTTTGTTCTTCTTTATTACTGAATAGAATTCCATTGTGTGTACATCCCATAATTTTGTGATCCATTCATCTGTTGATGGATTCCTGGGTTGGTTCCATAATTTGGCTATTATGAATTGAGCTGCTATAAACACAGATATGCATGTATTAATATAATATTCTGATTTCAGTCCCTTTGGAAAGATACCCCATAGTGGTATAGCTATATCACATGGTGGATCCATTCCCAGTTTTCTGAGGAATGTCCACACTGACCTCCATAGTGGCTGTACTAATTTGCAATCCCACCAACAGTGTAGAAGAATTCCTGTGTCCCCATATCCTTGTCACCATTTATTGTTGTTTGAATTCTTAATTATTACCACTCTAATTGGGGTTAAATAGAATCTCAGTGTAGTTTTGATTTGCATCTCCCTGATTGCTAATGATTTTGAACAATTTTAATATATTTATTGGCCATTTGTATCTCTTCTTTTGCTGTGTCTATTTAGTTCACTTGCCCATTTCTTGATTGGGTTATTAGTTTTTTAATGTTAAGTCTTTTAAGTACTTTATATATTCTAGATATTAGTCCTCTATCAGAGGAATAGATGACAAAGATTTTCTCCTATTCTGTAAGTTCTCTCTTTAGACTCTTGATGGTTTCTTTTGATGAGCAGAAACTTTTTAGTTTAATACCATCCCATTATTAATTCTTGTTTTGATTTCCTGAGCTTTGGGGGTATTATTGGGAAAGTTTCTACCTGTGCTACATATTGGTGTGTTGGAACTATGCCCTCCTCTAGTAATTTCAAAGTCTCTGGTCTAATTTCAAGGTTTTTGATCCATCTTAAGTTGACTGGTATGCAAGGTAAGAGGTAGGGATTGAATTCCATTTTTCTACAAATGGAAACCAGTTTTTCCAATGCCATTTGTTGAAAATGCTGTCTTTGCTCCAATGTATGTGTTAGGCACTTTTGTTGAAAATCAATTGGCTATAAGTTTTTGGATTTGTTTCTGTAGCTTCTATTCTATTCCATTGGTCTATATGTCTGTTTTTGTGTCAATACCATGCTATTTTTATTACTATCACTCTGTAATATAATTTGAAGCTAGGAATTGTGATGCCTCCTGCATGGTTCCTATTGCTGAGAATTGCTTTGGCTATTCTGGGTCTTTCATTTTTCGATAGAAATTTAGAACTGATTTTTCTATCTCTGAGAAGAATGACATTGGTATTTAGATAGGTATTGCATTGATTCTGTGGATTACTTTTGGTAGAATGGCCATTGTGATAATATTTATTCTGCATATCCAAGAGTGTGGGAAATCTTTTCATCTTCCAAGATCTTCTTCAATTTCTTTCTTTAGTGTTTTATAATTTTCATTGTAAAGGTGTTTTACCACCTTGGCTATATTTATTCCAAGTATTTAATTGTTTTTCAGGTTATTGTGAATGGAATTGTTTTCTGGATTTCTTTTTCAGTGGATTTATGGATGGCATATAGAAAAGCTACTGATTTTGTTAGATTGATTTTGTGTTCTGCTACTTTGATGAATTTGCTCAAGAAGTCCTTTGGTTGCATTTTGGAGGGTCTTCTAAGTATAGGATCATGTCATCTACAAAGATAGATAATTTCAATTCTTCTTTTCCTATTTGTATTCCTTCTTTTGTATTATCGTTCTGGCTAGAATCTTGAGTACTATATTAAAAAGGAGTGGTGATAAAGCCATCCTTGTCTTGTTCCCGATTTTAAATGGAATTCTCAGTTTTTCCCTTTTCAATATGATGTTGGCTTTGGGTTTATTGTTTATTGCTTTTATGATATTGAGGTAAATTCCTTCTATTCCAATTTTCTGCAGAGTTTTTAACATGAATGGGTGTTGGATTTTGTCAAATGCTTTTTCAGCATGTATTAAAATAATCATGTGATTTTTTTCCTTAGTTCTATTTATATGGTGAACACAATGTATTGATTTGCATATGTTGAACCAGTTATGCATCCCTGGAATGAAACCAACTTGGTCTTGATATGGTTTTGAATGAGTATCGCTAGTATTTTGCTTAGAATTTTTGCATCTATGTTCATCAAGGATATCAGTCTGTAATTTTCTTTTCTTGAGGGATTTTTAATCGGTTTTGATATTAAGGTGATAGTAGCCTCATAGAAGGAGTTTGGAAGGTTTTCTTTTTTTTTTTCCCAGTACTGGGGATTGAACCAGGGGCATTCTACCTCTGAGCTACATCCCAGCCCTATTTTTTATTCTTTATTCTGAAACAGGGTCTCACTAAGTTGCAGGTGCCTCACTAAGTAGCTGAGGCTGGCCGCGAACCCAGATCCTCCGGTCTCAGCCTCCCAAGTACTGGGATTACAAGCGTGTGCTACCACGCCTGGCTGAAGGCTTTCATCTCTTCTGATTTTATGGAATAATTTGTGAAGTATTTGGTTTAATTCTTCTGTAAAGGTTTTGTATAAATCAGCTGGAAATCCATCTGGACCTGGGATTTTCATTGATGGAAGGCTTTTTATTGCCGTTTCTATCTCTTTGCTTGCTATTGGTCAGTTTAGGTTTTCTATATCCTCTTGATTCGATTTAGGTAGGTTGTATGTGTCTAGAAATCTGTTGATTTCTATGTTTTCCAGTTTATTGGAGTATAAGTTTTCAAAACAGTTTCTGATTATCCTCTGGAATTCCCCACTGTCTGTGGTGATATCTCCTTTTTCATTTCTTATTTTAATAATTTGTGTAGATTCTCTCTTTCTTTTGATTAAGTTGACTAAGGGTTTATCAATCTTGTTGATCTTTTCAAAGAAAAGATCTTTTGTATTGTTTTTGTTATTGTTATTGTTCTCTATTTCATCGATTTCTGCTCTAAATTTAATTATTTCCTGTCTTCTACAGGCTTTAGGATTAGTCTGTTCCTGTTTATCAAGGGCCTAGAGGTATATCAATAGGTTGCTTATTTGGTGACATTCTGTTTTTCTTATGTGGACACTCAGTGCTATAAAATTTCCCTCATAAAACCACCTTCAAAGTGTCCCATAGGTTTTGGTGTGTTGTGTCCCTATTTTCATTTAATTCTAGGAACATTTTATTTCTCTCCTTATTTCTTCTATGATCCAGTCCTCATTCAAAAGTGTATCATTCAATCTCCATGTATTTATGTAATTTCTTTTGGCCTTCCTATTGTTGATTTCTACTTTCATTCCATTATGATCTGAAAAGATGCAAGGAATTATATTTTTAAAATTTTCTGGTACTTGCTTTCTGGCCCAGGATGTGGTCTATTTTTTAGAAGGTTCCATGAGCATCTGAGAATAATGTGTATTCAGCTGTTGTTGGTTGGAATATTCTATATATGTCTATTAGGTCCATTTGGTTTACAGTGTTCTTTAGGTCTAAAGAGTCTTTACTCACCTTTTGTCTGGAATAATGATCTAATGTGTTTGAGGTGTATTGAAGTCTCCCAATATTATTGTAATGGGTCTATCTGAAACCTAATGTCCCAAAGAGTTTGTTTTATAAAAGTGGGTACTTCCACATTTGGGGCATAAATGATAACTATCATTTTATCTTCTTGTTGGATTGTTCCTTTTATTAGTAAGAAGTGACCTGCTTTGTCTCTTCTCATAAGTTTTGGCTTAAAGTCTACTTTGTCGGAAATGAGAGTTACTACAACTGCTTGTTTTCATCTCCATTTGCATGGATGTCTTTTTCCATCCTTTCAACTTTAGTCTATGAATATTTTTGCCTATAAGGTGAGTTTCTTGTAAGAAGCATATAGTTGGATTTTGTCCTTTAATTCACATTGTTAGTCTATGCCTTTTAATCAGGGAGTTTAGACCTTTGACATGCAATGCTATAATTGAGAGATGATTAATTTCCTGTCATTTTTAGTTATATTTTCTGTTTGATATAGTGTTATTTCTCCTCCACTTTAGTTGATTATCTGGTGGGAGTCACCCCTTCTCTGATTCTGGTATTTCTTTCCTTCTTTCCTTTTTTCTTCTTTGTGTTTTACTTCTCTAGTTCTGGCTTGGTATTCATGAATTCTTTTAGTTTCTGCTTATCTGGGAAGGTTTTTATTTTTCTGTCAATTTTGAAAGATATCTTTTCTGTATGTAGCAGTCTTGGTTTGAAGTTGTTTTCTTTCAGGATCTGGAGTACATCATACCAGTTCCTCCTGGCTTTCGTGATTTGGGTTGAGAAGTCCTAAGTAATTTTTATTGTTTTGCCCCTATATGTCAGCTGTTCTTTTGCTCTGGAGGCAACAGATTTTTTCCTTAACCTCTATGTTAGTTATTTTAATTATTATGTGGTGTGGAGAAGTTCTTCTTCAATCTGGCGTTCTGAATGTCTCCTGTATGTGTAAGTCCAACTTGTTTTCTATCTTTGGGAAGTTCTCTGATATTATTTCTCTGGTTTGTGCTTCTAGACCTTTTTAAATGCCTGTTATCTGTAGGTTAGGTCGTTTCATATTATCCATATTCCTTGAATATTCTGATCATGTTATATTGTCTTCTTTCTATTATTGACTGTGTGGTCAGTTTTGAATGAGGTGTCTTCCATTAGTGAGACTCTATTTCCCATGTGAAAAACCATGTCTGCCAGACGTGGTTTCTACTGAAGGCTTTAATTCATTTATTGTCTCCTTCATTTCACTCAGTCTCTTTTTGATTCTTACTTATGGCCTCAATTGTCTATTCATATGTTCTTTCATTTCTTGCACATTTTCTCTGATTTCATTTTTAAGGCCTTTGATCATATAGAAAATCAAGATTCTGAAATCTCCTCTGGCATTTTCTGCAGCTCAGTATTGGTGATCTACCTTGTTGAGTTGTGGGAGTTTATTGCTTCTTCGTTGGCCTTCATTCTCATGGTTTCAAAGTTCTCAGGTTTGTATTTCTGTTGTCTTGACATCCTTTTCCTCTTTATGTGGGAGTCCTATGTCTATTTCTTATCCCTTTACAGTAAGGCCTATGCTGGGGGTATGTATTTGCCTCAACGAACCTGTATCATATAATCAGACTTTTGATTTAGTCCCCAGAACTTCTTTAACAGGATATAACTCTTGGTGCAAGCAAGCAGGAGTCTCTGATTGGCTGCAGGCCTCCATTATATCCAGGTCCAAAATCAGCAGGGCCAGGGACTATAATATTCCATTCAGACCCTGTGGCCTACTGGTTGTGATTTAATGCCCCAAGGACACCATCACCCCTCTACTTTTTGCAAACACGTGAAACACTGCAGGATTCTGTCCTCCAGCCTCTGTGATCATGACACGAGATCAGCAGGGCCAGAGATTATGATATTCCATTCTTGTGGCCCAACTTGCTAAGCCCAGGATGCTAAGCCAGGATGGCCCAGGACACCACCTCTGATCTGCTGGTTGTGATTACCTGGAACCCAGTCAGCCAATGGCAAGCATGGTCACCAGGCACAAACTCTGCAGGTGGAGAAAGTGTTGCATTCCCAGTCTGCAGCATGACTGTCTAAGTCAAACTGCCCCAGAGACAGTACTGTTGCTACATCAGCTGCAATCACTTGAAACCCGGCTGGTGCCTGGCCTCTGGTCTCCCTGCTTTCAGAGCCCAAACTTCGGAAAGGAGAGATTGTACTGTTCTGAGGTTGGGGCTTGAGTAGCTCAGTTACTTAGCCCCAGGGACACCACTGCTGCTTTGGGCAGCCGTGATCATGTGAGACCTTGATGGCCATGGGACTTGGGGCTTGTGGCGCCCAAACCCACCGGATAAGAGTTTGTAACCTTCTGAGCCTGCAGCATGGTTGGCTGAGTTATTTCACCCCACAGACACCACTGCTGGAGGTCCTGCAGTGATCACTGGAGACCCTGTAGGGATGGGGCGAACTGCCAACCCTAGGTCCCGCCCACCTGAGTGTCCCTAGGGATGTCTGCTAATTCATGTTTCTGCTGTGTCTGACTATAGCCCCCCTGCACCCACCTCCGCAGGGATGGTTTGCAAACTCACAGACCCCGCGGGTTTGTTCGTTGCCAAGCAAGTACCTGCAGTCGTGCAGGCTACCACTGGGAAAGTTTTTAAACTCACAGTCTTGACAAGTACTGCTCAGGTACCTGCAGGAAGCATATGTAGTTTTTTCATCCCCATGGTTCAGGTGCAGCCACAGGAGTTCTTTTGCTGGTTTGGCTGGTTGGTCTGGAGATTCACAGTGGTCTTGACAAGGTGAGATATAGCCACTCGGGTTTCTGCAGGAAGGGCCTGTTGCTTCTCGGTTCAGACGAGTTCAGCTGCAGCTGCAGGAGTTCTCTGCAATCACTGACTCAACAAGATTTAGCTTCTTTGCTGGAGTTGGTCTCAGAGCTGCCAGATTCCAGCAGCCACCAGCCCCGATGCAGGCTCACCAAGATGGCGCCCACTTCAGCTCTCCACTCACCAAAAGAGATGCGTGGAGCTTTTTCAGTCCTCTCTCTCTCTGTGCTGCCTCCAATTCAACCATGTTTCAATTGTCTTTCTTCTGTTACGTTCTGACTGCTTTTCTTCTCTGGCCAAAAAGCAGTCTTTCTGCTGGTTGAGTTTCGAGTCTCAGAGCAGCTGAAACATGCTTCCTTCCTCTATTCTGCCATCTTTGATCTCCGGGTATTCTTTTAAATTGATGAAGATGAACCTCTTTTTCTAATTTGCACAGAGTCACTAAAAGGACAGTGGCAGCCTTGGAGGTACAGCACCCAGGAGATAGCACTGTAAATAGATGAAGAGTCAGCCTTGAGCCCAAGCTTAGTACCTGACTCCATACCTACTAGCTGAGTGCTCTTGGGTTCATGCCCTCCCCATTGCTTTATTTTCCTCATCTACCATATGGGGCTGATACCATTTAAGTAATTATATCATATACAGAACTTAAAATAGTACCTGACATAGAGAAAATTCTCAATAAATATTAGTTATTGCAATTATTATTCTTAGTTGTAATTTAAAGTACATATTATAGTTCTTAAAATCTTTTAAGCATGAAACATATGATATCTGTTACAATTATTAAAACCATTCCATTCCAGGAAACTGAAAAGAAATGAGAGGGGAAATAATCTTATTGACCTTGGATTTGAACATGACACATCACTGATCCCAATTTTGAAAGGATGGATTTTTTTTTCCCTATGTCTCAGAGTCAGGATCACATTATGTGTACTCTGACTTTTATTCTTAATACCAATCTTGCCTCTGTTTTCAGAAAAACCTAGTTCACTCATAAGAATTTCATTCATTAAAATGTTCAGTATTTAAAATACACTGGTGAATACTATGTGATTTCTGACCTTAAGAATCTCCCAATAACAGAGGTAATTATTAGTGTGGATAATAACACAGTAGCTAAATCATTAGTAGGCTTTTCTAACCGCTGTAGGCTTTAAATTTCAGAAACAAAGTGATCAAATAGAAAAAGTCTCTTAGAACTATATGGTAGCTCAAGGAAGACTCCCAAAGGTAGAACAAGCTATCGTCATTCTTTGATCCTTATCTTATTGATAGCCTTTCTCTGGTGCCATCACTTGCACAAGTGATATTTTTGAGAAAGAAAACTCAGAACTTGATTGACAAATTACATTAGAGAAAGGTATTCTGATTTTATATTAAGTCTAGAGGGACTATCAGGGCTGACAAGGATATCAAGAGGTTTTATCTAGTGGAAAAGTTACTGCACTAACTCTATTCTCATTTTAAAGTCACAGAATGCACGTGCCTGCAGCCATACTCCAGAATCACACATGTCATCACTACAAAGCCAGTATAAAAATCTTAGCTAATGAGCTGTCTTCCTACCCCAGGCAGAGTGGCCAGAGGAGTCTCAGGAGGAAGATTCTCAGGCTTTACCAGCCTGGACTATTTAGATGAGGTGGTTGCTAGAGTTTCATGGCTACCACAACTAGTGAATAACCATGCAGATATGTAGACTTGAACCCCTCCAATGGCAGACAACACCTGGGACCGGGAGCACACACCTCCTAGCACACAGACCCTGAACGACCCTCCTCTCAGAAAGGTCCCCTGCATAGACGCAACCATCCCTCTCTGGGGCTGGTGTTTTCCCCAGTGGCATCACCAAACTGTTCCAGAAATCTCTTGTCAAGCACCCAAACCCACTTCAGTACACCTAATGACATTCTTTGTCGGGCTAAGCCTCATATCATTTTGGCTTTTACCTAAAATAATAAAATTCTGACTGCTTCATGGGTTATACTCCCAACAGTGGTCTTTATACTTTTGTTTCATACTCCTCATCGGCAGTGAGTGTCTTTGTTTCCCTTAGCATATCCTTTTGAATTAGAAGGAATGTCAGAGGCAGAAGAAGCTGACTTGGAGGATTTGGGATAGTGATTATAGATTAGGAGTGATGAGTAAGAAATGAGTCCTGTGTGTGTGTGTGTGAACAGAGTATGTTCCCTGCCCCCCTTTCCCCCCAAAAATCATATGTTGAAACCTTAACCCCAATGTGACAGTATTTGGAGATGGGGCCTTTGGGAGATAATTAGGGTTAAATAAGGTCATGACAGTGGGACCTCATGTTGAGATTAGTGCCCTTAAAAGAAATACCACAGAGCTTTCTTCATTCTCTCTCTCTCTCTCTCTCTCTCTCTCTCTCTCACACACACACACACACACACACACACACACACACACACATTCTCTCTCTCTCTCTCTCTCTCTCTCTCTTTCTCTCTCTCTTTCCTTTCTCCACTCTGCCCCCCACACACACAGAAGGCAGTCATCTTCAGGGCAGGAAGAGAGTCCTCTCCAGGAACAAAATATTCTGAGACCTTGACCTTGGACTCCCCAGCCTCTAGAACGGTGAGAAGTAAATTCCTGTTGTTTACGCCACCCAGTCTATGGTATTTAGCTATGGCAGCCCAAATTGATTGATACAACATGGAATAGATCTAATTTACTATTGACCTGAATTGTAAATCTCAAATATTCTGGGTCATCCATTAACACTGGAGCATGAAAGGGATTGTCTTTATTTGCTCATTTATTTATATGAAAAAGCTACAAAATTATGAAAACTAAACTACACTTAGAAATGTCTGTTACACTTTGCCAAAAGACTACATTACATCAAAACAGAGTTCTCCTAGAAACATTAAGCTGTGCAGTCATCATAAGTTTAATAAACATGGTTCAAGATATACTAGGACCAATCAATGCACCAGAAGTTCAAATGTAAAATTAATTTAACCGAAACAAATTATTTTCAGTCATTAAACAAAATTAGTGAAATTCCTTCTAGCTTGCATGATGCAGATGCCATGTGTGTAAGGTGTTGGGGTGGGGGGAGAATAAGAAACTACGTAATAGTAAGACATGGACCCCACTCTTAATGGGCTTAGTCCCTGACATTCAAACCCCTTAAATCCCACTTGAATAGGCTTCTGCAATAATTAATTTCCCTGTGTCTATTATAAGCCTATTCATTACTGAGTTCATTTTTCAAATTCTCATTCATATGCTGTTTATTGTGACTTCAAATCCATACTGTGAAATATATGTCCTTATATTTTTTTAAGTGAGCATTTTTCCAAGTATAGAGATAGGAATCAATTTCATTTTCAGAGTTAATACAACCTAGTAACACATCAAGGTAAAGAGGAAGAAGAAGAAGAAAAAAAAACAGCTCAGCTCAAAAGTTATTTATTTAGATACAAAAAACAGACTATTCAAAGGCTTCCAGGCTGCATTCAAGGCTCCCTGTTGGAGATAATGAGACGCCATCTGCTTGTCAGTCATTTACAGAGTTTTATGTCGCCAGAGAAGAATGATCCAATACCCATCCAGAGCCAGTTGCACCATCTATTTTTTCTATAGTATATCATACAAATGCATATATTTCTTTTAGAAACTAGAGTTTTTATTAAAAGAAGTATGTTTTTGCATTTATTTGATCTCTTAATAACATCTTCTGGTGGGGAAAATGTATTTTCTCCTTCAAAGAAAATTTGAGTTGAGAGCTTATCCACACCTGTTCCACGTTTGTTTAAATGAAACTTTCGAGTCACTTCCACTCGATACCTAAAGAGGAGTAAACTGAAAATTTAACAGTAGCAGGAAAATGGGTTAGGACTAAGAGAATGCTTTGCCTACCAGGAAAGGAGAGGAGAACTCATTTTCATGAGATCCAGAGTACATGCTGGAGACATGATGTCAGTCACAGTTACATTGTGAAACAACTTCTTGTTCAGATTTTTCATGCCCTAAAAGTATAAAGGGGAAGTGACATCCAAATAATAATAATCAATGCTGTCCTGGATAGGTTCTGATTTCAGAACAACTCAAAACTAAAGCGTGTAATATAAAGTTTTATTTGTCTATAAAAGGAAGGAAAAAGGTTGTCAATGGCTTTACTCCCCCAGAGCTATTCCTTCATATGTTAAATGGTGTCCAAGGGCTGTAGCAGTTCTAGGATTCTATTTTGTAACACAGTTTGTTCTTAAATAGGATAAACTTTTTAAAAAAATGAACAATGGATGGTATAAAAGTCACACACTGCTAATAAAAAGGAAAGACTGAGAATCATAGCTAAGAGGTTTATAAATGGACAAAACAAATAATATTAATTTAATATTATCCATAATAGATATTGTTTTAAACTGCTAGTGTGTGTGTGTGTGTGTGTGTGTGTGTGTGTGTGTGTGTGTGTTACCAGGGATTGAACCCAGGGTCACTCTACCTCTTAGCTACACCCCCAGTCCTTTTTATTTTGAAACAGAGTCTCACTAAGTTGCTGAGGCTGGCTTCAAACCTGTGGATCCTCCTGTCTCCGCCTCCCAAGTCCTGGGATTGCATGCATGTGCCACTGTGCCCATAAAAACTATTATTTTCTTAGAGACAGAAACCTGCATTCAGAAGAGCATATGTCATAAGTCCTTGGGAAGATGAGAGGATTGAACTACAGAGAATGGGGTTAAGAAGAACTTCAGATAGGAGAGGTCCTCATCAGTCATGACATGCTATAATCTCTCTCTCTCTCTCTCTCTCTCTCTCTCTCTCTCTCTCATCCATTGGTAAAACCTTTAGTCAGTCTCCACAGCTCAATTCCAATCATACCCATCTTGAAGCCTGCCCTGGGATCCTTAGATTCACCTCCTTGTCCCTATATTATCTCATTTAATAATGAAAATTTCAAAGGGGCTTTTCCTCTCTGAATATGAGAGCCTGACAAACTTTCTGGTATATATTAAGCACTCAGTAACTATTTTTTTTAATTAATGGATGAATTGTTCAAAGGGTTGCTTTGA
Source organism: Glis glis (assembly GCA_004027185.1). Taxonomy (NCBI): domain Eukaryota; kingdom Metazoa; phylum Chordata; class Mammalia; order Rodentia; family Gliridae; genus Glis; species Glis glis. The sequence goes on from PVJS01007456.1 coordinate 32,413, forward strand.
TGTTTCTAGATGTTTTTCTTCAACATTTCTACCAGATAGTTTCAGGGACTAAAGACAGGGAAGGAGAGAGGAAATAGAGAGGAAAGAGGGAAAATCTGCCCAGAGATAATGTAGATTGAGAATTCCTTGAGCAGGGATTCAGATTCCCTTATAGTCTTATCTTCTCCACAGAGGCTACCACAGTGCCTTGTATTCAGTGACACAAGGCAGGTGTCTGTGAGTTAGAGTTATATTAGCTCTCTTAGATGAAGGACTTTTTTATCCTGTTTAGCATGGTTCTGCAAGCAGAATCCTAATATTATTGAAGTTATTGAGATGAATCATAGTGTTATATTTTAGGAAATTTGTTCTTAACCCTATACTCATAGGCCTTGACTTTGGTTACTCTTCTCTCTGTACTACCCTTTTACTTTTGCGTACCTTAGTACCTCACTGGTTAGGCGTCTTACAATCCTCTGTGCCATGGTGTTTATTTTTGTGCCAGTACCAGCAAAGTGGCAGGCTGGCCAAAGGAGCCACTCAATAGTAGTTTATGACAACCCCACCGGGACCTGCAATCCATTGCCCTTCCAGTTTTCTTTGTCTCTCGCTGCTTTCAAATCTTAACTTCCCAACTTACCGAACTTGGATTCCAAAGTTAGCTTTATAATTATTCTGGTGCTGCACTTCCAACTCTCCTGATCTTCTGCCATGTTATTCTACCTGTCTGGGAAACTCCATCCCTGCTTAGATCTAACTTTCCAACTATGTATTGATCACCTGCACCTGAGTAGCTAATAACTACACTTCCCCCAAATAGCCACATGGCTCGCTTCTTCACCTCCTGCAGCTCTTTGCTCAAATTTATTTTTATGTGCGTGCATGCGCGCACGTGTGTGTGTGTGTGTGTGTGTGTAGAATCTCTATATATCTGTAAATAAATACATATATGTGTGTATGTATATATGTATATACGTGTGTGTATACACATATGCCACCACCACCACCTACCTAGGCTACAATAGCTTTACTTAGTTTCCAAGTTTCTACATACACACACATCTATTCTTAACACAACAGCCAAAGTAATACTCTTAAAACATAAATTCAAATCACATCATTACTCTTATTGAAATCCTCCTATAGCATCCTACCTCAGAGTTAAAATAGGTCTTTATAATGGCCTAAAAGCTTTAGACCATCTGGCTCCTGGTACTTCCCTTGACCTCTTATTCTATTGTCTCTTCTTGATCACTCCACTCTGGCCATTCTGGCCTCCTTGCTATCCTTTGGAAGTACCAGGACGCTCCTGACTCAGTAACCTTTGCACTTGCTATTTCCTCTGGACAAAATGCTTCTTCACCTCCTGTGGGTCCTTGCTCAAATAGCGATTCACTGAGGCCTGCTGCTATGGTCCAAATGTCGGTGTGCCTCCAAAATTCATGTGTTGAAACATAACTCCCAATGCATTAGTATTAAGAAGTATGGTCTTTAAGGAGTGACTAAGTCATAAAGGCAGGGCCCTTATGAACGGGAATAGTGTCCTTATAAAATCCATGGAAGAAAGCTGTCGCCATCTATGAAGCAGAGAGCAAGTCTTCACCAGAAACCAAATCTGCTGGCACCTTGATCTTGGACATCCCAGCCTCCAGTACTGGGAGACATAAATTTCTACTTTTTATAAATTACCTAATCTATGGTATTTTGTAATACCATCAGGAACAGATTAAGACACCAGCTCTGTCCACCTTGTTTTAAATGTCAACCCTTTCTCCCACCTTCCCAGTACTTCTTATGCTCCTTCCCCCTTCACATTTTTGCACAGCAAATATCATCTGTCACATATTGAGTTCCCAGGAATAGAGTTGTCACATAAAACACAGGACACCCAGTTAAATTTCAGCATCAACTCATTTATGGCTGCAGAACCTCAGCCGCATTGGAGAATGGCCTTTGCCTTCCAGATTGACATAAAAATGAACAAGTTTATCCCCAGTGGATTGTCTGGGAGTTCCATTTTCTGCTATCCCAGAATAAAGAGCAAGAAAGAAAAATTTGAATTCTATGATTTTTAATTTTTCTTTGTGGTACTGGGGGGAATTGAACCCAAGGGCACTCTACCTCCAAGCTATATCCCCAGTTCTGTTTTCTATTCTTTACTTTGAAACAGGGTCTCATTAAGTTGTGGAGGGCCTCACTAAGTAGCCGAGGCTGGCCACAAACCTGTGATCCTCCTGTCTCAGCCTCCCAAGTACTGGGATTACAAGCCTGCACCACAGTGCCTAGCTATAATTTATGAGTTTTAATTTAATCAAACTTTAAATCCATTGTGTGGCCTGGTATTAAGCCACATCTGCTGTGTTAAACATCTTGAGTTTGTGAAGAGAGGGGAAGTTTCAATATAAAGCGTTCCCACAGCTCTATAATAAAAAGTCTCTAGAATTCCCATTGTTATCTCCATATGGTTAATTCTGTCCTACAGCTGTCTCTGGCTAGGTGTGAGCTTCTAAGAGCGGAGGCCATGTAGGATTATTCTTGAATTATCCCTGGTTTCTGACACCGTACCTGGCACATAGTGGATATTCAGAAAATGTTTAATAAAATAATATAAGATATTTTACACTAATTTGTGTTACATTATAGATGGTTATTTTAATCACTCTGGTCTTTCAAATGCATCACATAGGATGCATTATATGTAACACGCTCCATGGGGGGATGCCAGCCTCTTACTGGTGTACCTTGGATTTATGTGATGCCCCACTTCTGTGAAGGATTTCATGTATTTTTCATTAAAGTACATTTCTTTAAAGCATGTACTTTTGTTTCTTTTTTTTTAATTGATGCATTGTAATCATACATCCTGATGAGGTTCAGGGTGGTAGAGGCATACATGCACACATCGCTCACTTATCCCTCCCCCAATTCCCACCCATTCCCTCCCCCTTTCTCACCCTGCACAAGAGTCAATTCAAGATGGATCAAAGACCTGGAAATCAGACCAAAGACCTTGCAGCTACTTGAAGACGGCATAGGCTCAACTGTTCAACACATAGTCACAGGCAAAAATTTCCTCAACAAGACCTCAAAGGTACAAGAAGTTAAAAAGAGGATCAAGACGTGGGATTGCGTTAAACCGAAAAGCTTCTGCACAGCAAAGGAAACTATAAGAACCCCAACAGAGAGCCGACAGAATGGGAGATTTTTGCCAGCTACTCCTCTGATAGAGGACTAATATCTAGAATATACACAGAACTCAAGAAACTCACCACTAAAAAAACAAACAACCCAGCCGGGCGTGGTGGCACACGCTTGTAATCCCAGTACTTTGGGAGGCGGAGACCGGAGGATCCGGGTTCACGGCCAGCCTCAGCGCTCTCTCTCTCTCTCTCTCTCTCTCTCTCTCTCTCTCCTTAGTGAGGCCCTCTGCAACTTTGTGAGATCTGGTTTCAAAATAAAGTATAAAAAATAGGGCCGGGGGCGTAGCGCAGAGGTAGAACGCCCCTGGGTTCAATCCCCAGTACCGCAAAAAAAAAAAACCCAACAAAAAAATGGGCAAGTAAACTAAATAGGCACTTCACAAAAAAAGAAATACAAATGGCCAATAAATGTATGAAAAAATGTTCAACAACATTAGCAATCAGAGAGATGTAAATCAAAACTTCCCTGAGATTTCACCTAACCCCAATTAGAATGGCAATCATTAAAAACACAAACAACAACAAATGCTGGCGAGGATGTGGAGAAGTAGGAACTCTAATATACTGTTGGTGGGATTGCAAATTAGTGCAACCACTTTGGAAAACAGTGTGGAGAATCCTCAGAAGACTGGGAATGAACCTACCGTATGACCCAGCAATATCACTTCTAGGTATCTACCCAAAAGAATGGAAACCAAATTACCAGACTAATGCATGCATATCTATAGCTGCACAATTCACAATTGCCAAACTATGGAACCAGCCAAGATGTCCATCAACAGATGAATGGATTACAAAACTATGGGATATGTACACAAATGTAATTTTACACAGCCATCAAGAAGAACAAAATTACATTATTTGCAGGAAAGTGAGCAGAATTAGAGAACATTATGCTTAGTGAGATTAGTCAGTCACAAAAAGTGAAAATTCGGATATTCTCCCTAATATGTGGAAGCTAGGGAGAATAGGGCATAGGAGGGACTCTAGACAAAGATGGAGAAAACCTTAGATGAGTAAAAAGGTGATCTAACTGAGGGAGATGGAAGGAGGGAAGAGGGAAATACCCTAATGCACAGGATGTACATACACATATTTATCAAAGTCAACTACTATGCTGAGCACAAGCTGGAGGGAATAGGGAGTGGGAATTGAGGGAGGGCTAATTGACCAATGTGTGCATGCATACTTCTACCACCCTGAAACCCATCAAGATGTATGATTACAATGCACTAATTAAAAAAAAGAAATGACTTTGACAGAAAGAGGTATAAATTATGCTTTAAAACTAAAAGCACTTGTTTAACAATCTGAGAATTTTAACAAACAATTTGTACTTAAAAGATCCCTTAGAGCCGGCGTGGTGGCGCACGCTTGTAATCCCAGTACTTGGGAGGCGGAGACCAGAGGATCCGGGTTCGCGGCCAGCCTCAGCTACTTAGTGAGGCCCCCCACAACTTCGTGAGACCCAGTTTCAAAATAAAGTATAAAAAATAGGGCCGGGGTGTAGCTCGGAGGTAAAATGCCCCTGGGTTCAATCCCCAGTACCGCAAAAAAAAAATGTAAAAAAAAGATTCCTTAGGAAATAAATAGCTGTGTATTGGTGAATGAGTTAATTCTTCTACATTGGAAATCCCAGTACTCTGACACCAGCAAATTTATTTCTATTGAAAGAGAATGAAGCAAGCAGCGCAAGTATAATTATGATGCCTGAATCAATGGGCTCAAATATTGTCTTATTGGCTTTGCTTTAAAATGAATTTTTTTGACTGACATGCTTGAACTTTGGTTAATCACTAAAAATTGCTTGGTCAATATAGTAAGGTTCCTCATTTTTAAAATCACCAATTCCAGATAGGCAAATTTCTTTTAAATTGTATTTATAATACTAACATTGTCTTCTCTATCAAAGCCAGATTATGTACTTAACCATAACTATTTTCTTTAGTATCTATTATGGCCACATCACCGAAATGGACACTGTAGAGTGTACAAAGTAAATCTTCCTCTCTAACTGAGATCTTGTAATCAAGGTTGGAGATAAATCACACACAAGAATAACAGGGACAAATATGTAGCGGTGAGTGTCCATGGGTTGATGTAGATAAAGGATTTAGGAGAACCCAAAGCAAGAGTAATACTAATTTTAAAAGTCTGAAGAAAAACCTCATGGAGGAAAGAGAATTGTACAAGGGGGAACCATGAAGGTGTAATATACTGTATGTGCTGCCTGAGATGTAAAAGTGATGCTAGTAGAAGAGAGAGACCAGCAACCAAACTCTCCCGCAAACATTAGTATCTAAATTGTGCATGGTCATAACTCCAGAATGTGCTGGCTTTGATAAATGAGATTTTAATTCAGTTTTTCACATTTTTTGTGTTCTTATCTCATCTTTTTTTTTTTTTTCGGTACCGGGGATTGAACGCAGGGGCGTTCTACCTCCACGCTACGCCCCCGGCCCTATTTTTTATACTTTATTTTGAAACCGGGTCTCACGAAGTTGCGGAGGGCCTCACTAAGAAGAGAAAGAGAGAGAGACAGGGAGAGAGAGAGAGAGAGAGAGAGAGAGTGAGCTGAGGCTGGCTGCGAACCCGGATCCTCCGGTCTCCGCTTCCCAAAGTACTGATTACAAGCGTGCGCCACCACGCCCAGTTTATCTCATCTTCTTAGATATTCTACATGGACTTGTTCTTTGCCCATATGCAGGTTTCTGTAATTCCTATGATGAGAACTAATTGTTCTCAAGAGTTCTGTAATTCTGCAGGCTCCTGTAATCATGTGCTCTTCCTACAGAGCTCCCTGGGTGATATTTTGGCCCCAATATTTTTGATCTTGTATAGTTTATTTCACTATCAGACACATACTGAGCAAGTTCTGTTGTCTCTTTATTAAATATACACAGATATCACCACAATATTCAAAGGAAGTTGGTTCACAGAATTTTTTTCTTGCAAATACAGTGATGTTACAGATGATGATTACATTTCAGATATAAAAATCCTAAACCCTTAGGCTATCACTGTGAGTTCCAGAAATGATGCTGTACCCAAATTTTCACTGTTGCAAAGTATGGTCTACTCTTTAAAACCTTTTTTTTTTCCAATAGAACTGAAATACAGGACACATGTCATTCATGACTCCTGTTTTCTCCTTACTCTCCCTACTTACCTCCACTTTCCCTGTGCCTTTTAAAGACAAGGTTTCTCTCTATAGATCCAATGTCTGTCTGTCTGTCTGTCTCTCTTTCTCTCCCTACTCTTCCCCCCTCCCTACTCTACCTCTCCATGTGTGTATTGCCTAGATAGTATTCTAGATACTATTTCATAATAAAATTTTAAGATTTAATATTCTACCCATGGTGGCTTTTTCCATCTTAAAAGAGGGCCACAAAGTAAGGTGTGATAGCACATTCTTATAATCCCAGTACTTGGGAAGCTGAGACAGGAGGATCCCAAGTTCAAGGACAGCCTCAACAATGTAGCAAGACTTTCAGCAACCTCAGACCCTATTTCAAAACAAAAAGTAGAAAAAGGACTGGGGATGTAGCTCAGAGGTAGAATACACCTGTGTTCAATCTCCAGTACCACACTAAATAAATAAATAAATAAATAAATAAATAAATAAATAAATATTAAAAAATAAAAGAGGTCCACAGCAGGAGAGCAATTCTTTGCCTAAGAAAATGAGGTGCTATAAACTGGACTAAAACATGTTGCAAGAGCAAAGATGCTTTTTAAGTGGGGGAGTTGTTTGGGGGAGTTTTGATGATCATGAAGTAGGAAGTATCTTCTTGACACTTCATTCATGTTACATTTAGGCAGCTAGTTGACATATCTCTTCTAACGAATGGGTAGTAGTAGCAATAATAAAGATTATAACACTTAATGTTTGGATTTTTATTGATATTAATAGTCAACATTACTAAACATTGATCTAAGCATTCTATATGTATTATCATTTAATTTCCATTATTATTTCTAATTGATATATTAATATGTTGAAGCAAAAAGAAGCCAAGAATGTACCCAGAGAGCTGGAATTCAAACCAAGAAGTGCAAACAGGTCATGACTGCTAAGAGTCATGACCGGGGCCACGGCCCACAGGGCAGAGTACCAGCCATGTGCACACAGACTGCACGGTGCTAGTTCTTTACCTAGTCGTGACTTGGCCAAAGCTATCCATGGTGCCCTGTTCCTCTCTCCAGCTGAAACATACACACACACACACACACACACACACACACACACACGGTCTAGGATCTGCTTTCACCCTTCTTAGTTTCTCCAGTGGCTCAAAGCTCCACACCTTTCTCCCTCCTGACTTCCTTCCTCCCTCCCCTGCACCATTTCTGCTGTTCAAAAAGAAGAAACATACTAAGGTACCCATGTTCCTCTCCTGTGAGGTTCTACAATGAATCTGGCTAATCTGATTACCTGTTTGGTGCTATTTTTCCTTTTGCAGCTAACCACTTTAAACTGTTATATTAAATAAAACTGTTTTCCATTTCAGGAACGCTCACAATGTAATTGCCTATGAAAAGAGTAAACAGTGCTTTTAGAGAGCAATTCATTTGGAACCCATATTCACAAAATTTTAAAGCTAGGAAAGACCTTAGTGGCCATCTCAGACAGCCTCCTCACCGCATAGAGAATGAACTGAAGCCTGGGGAGTTCTGGTGGTCTGCCTACGGTTCCACAACTAGTTTCTTCCAGAAACGAACCCAGATTTTCTGATTTCCCATTCAACTTATGTCAGGTACAGAGGGTCAGGTGCTTTTTCTACTTTGTGTTTCTTGATTAGAGTCAAGTTGTAAACATTTTTATGGTAAGGGCATCTTCACTTGCTAAAGGAAATAGTGATGTCTTCAGACATACGGCAAGAAAGCTTATTGAGAAGAGGAGTGTTTCTCTTTTCTTTAAGACAAAGCAGGGTTAGACTGTAATATGAATAGTTGGAGGCAGCAAGGACTTCAAGAAATACTTATTCATATATTCATAATATAGTTCAAGCCTCCTTATTTTATCGGTGAAATAAACAGGAATTGGTGAGGCTAGCTGGTGTTATGCTGTTTCCAACACATCTGCATCTTTGACCTTCTGGTTGGGAGAGAAACAAGTTAATAAAAAGAAAAAGGAGTATGAGATTCTAAGATTCCCAATCACTGAGACATTTTTGCTACTTCCATCTAGGGAAGAAAGATGAATCAGAAGAGAGATAAGCATGAGGTACTACATATCCTCTTTGGGCAACAATTTTTTTCATGCTGGCTGAGAAAGGAAAGAAATGAAAAGACAGAACCACTAGCTGAGCAAATGGCAGGCATGACACTCTGTGGATGGATTTTGCTGGCAATTTTAAGAAATTGCGTGATCTTTTGACCCAAAACTGGATGTTGTCTCTGAGCTGTGGAAAATATAAGACATCTGTGACTCTAAGATAATGATTCAAGATGGAAACAAGCTTTTTCAGCATCCCTGGTCAGTGCTGGCACCCATGGATAACACTGTCACAAAGACTTTGTTCTTTCAGAACAATGACCTGTCATGTGACTATTTTTTCATCTTTCCTAAAAATGCAACTAGTCACAGATTTTGACATTGTTTTCTATATAACATTATCACTAATTCTTGGTTATTCCATAGAAACTAGTCCTTATGATTGGGAGAAAGTATCAATTGGTTTTAGAAGAAAATATCAATTGATGTGGAATGTATGCCACTTTAATAGATTTGACTATTGTTCCCTGCCCATCAGAGATGCTCCACAGCGGAAACTGTTCCTGCAGGGTTAAAGCCATTCCACAGTCATTTCTCGGGATTTGGAATATGCAGGAGAGCCTAAACTAAAACATGAATAATGTTTTTTAATATACCAAAGGCTGACTGTGTTAAGTTGTTTTTCTCCCCAGTTAAACCAAAGCACAGTAGGAGTAAGTGTTATATGCAATTCAAAATTCATTTCAAGCCAAGTGCCAATAATAAATTATGAATGCCTTAAGTAACAAAAATATGCATACAAAATGACACTTTTATGACACAAAAGTAGTCAATTTAAGGTCATTTTTAAAAAAGGCACAAACCTCAGACCCCTCCCACACTACAAATATCCTGTAAAATAATTTAGTAAGTAGAATGGAGAAAGTGCTTTGACATGGAAGTAGCTATTTAGTCTGAGGATATCAAGAACTGGCCTCATATTTATAGAAAATATGATTGTCTTCTGTGATTATGTTATTCAAAAACTCTATTTTTTCAAAAATATCTATTAAATGCTGCATGTCAGACATTTTCGTATAAGAAAGCCATATCTAGTATTTATTGAGCACCCACTGTGTACCAGTCATTCTACATATTGACTTTACTAAATCCTCACAACAATTCTGAGACAGATTTTAGTTTGAACCATGTGGAATTTCCATTTTTGTGGCTCAAAAGATTGAATATTGGAAAATGCATAGAGTATGACCTGAATGTTAATGTTTTCATTTCATAAGGTAGCTTAGAAAAATTGAATACTTTGTCCAAATTTATACAGCAAATATATAGTCAAGTTTGGATCTCAACACATGCTCTCTTACCATCTCACCACACCTCACTTTATCTTAAGTAATTGCGATTAAATTGGTAAGATCCCACAGCCACAAAACTATGTATTTACTGCCATCAGCCCCAACCAAACCACAAGACCTAAACGGTTTGAATATCTTCTCTTCCATTTCAAGGTTTGATCCTATTAAAATCCTTCTATTCCTTCAGACCCATTTCTCCTCTTTCATTAGCTTCATTATAGTTATAGTCACTGCATTTTCTGAACCAAACCTTGGAACTTGTGATCAAAGATAATCACAGGCATTTATGAGGAAAAGAATATAAAATAGTTGCAATTAAGACTATCCTGGGAAATTTTAGGAGAATGATCATCATAGACATATCACCTGCACATGAGAGTGTAATTGCATGTGACTGTCACACTTTGCTGGTAGCTCCCTGAGAGCAGGTTCTACGTTTTGTTGCTATTTGTGGAACATCTATAATTTTTTATGACACAAAACACTAGAGTACTTCTAGGTAAACAGAGGCAGTCAGAAGACAAAAACATTCTCTTTTCTCTCAGAACCTCTAAAAAGTTGTGCACACACTGTACAACTATTTACCACGTACTTATGCACTAGATATTTTGCCAGACACTGTCTAATATATCTGGGAGACTTCTAGGAAAAAGGAAAGACTTATATGGGCCTGAAAAGTAAAATTGGCAGAGAATAGTATAAACTTATGGTTCTCAAACTCTAATGTAGATTAAAAATTACCTGGAAGTCATGTGTGGTGGCACATGCTTGTAATCCCAGTACTTGGGAGGCTGAGACAGGAGGATCGCAGGTTCGCAGCCAGCCTCGGCTACTTAGTGAGACCCTCTGCAACTTAGTGAGACCCTGTTCCAAATCAAAGAATAAAAAATAGGGCTGGGGATGTAGCTCGATGGTAGGATGCCCCTGAGTTCAATCTCCAGTACTGCAAAAAAAAAAAAAAGTCACCTGGAGGGCTGTCATGGACCCACACTATAGTTTCTGATACTGTAGATTGAAATTGGGGACAAAGAATTTACATTTGTATCAAACATTCAAATTATGCCCATGCTGCTGGCCTAGCAGCCATACTTTGATAATGTCTCATATGAAGCACTAAAGATTGGAGAGACAGAATGAGAAACACCACAGGGGCTGGGCTCAACCCAAGGAGTCTGGCCTGTCTGGAATATAAATATAGCTCTTAAACTACCATGACTTGACCCTTTGAAGGTGATCTACCTCCAAGTACTCAGGAGCTTCTCTTAGCTCTGATCCAGATTTCACCTAGCACAACCTCAGCATCTTCAGAACCAGAGAAAGCTTCCAACCACACATTCAAGTTCAGACTTGAGCGAGTCCCCAGAAGGAGTCACTCCCTTACCTCCAATTTCCCTGTAGTTTGTCTTGTAGAGAGTTGCTCATTAAGGCCAACTGAGTCTATAGGCTTCTCTCAAAAATAAATTTCCTTAAGGCACTCCAGCGTCTCGTTTCTTTATAAGACTTCTCAAGAACTCTTATATTTGTAATGTAGTTATAAAAGTGAGCACAAGTTTCTTTCACAATTATTTAACATCTTGTTCCAAAAGACCTGAACAAATCAAATTTTCTAAATCTCCTCCAGCTAAAGGCAGTCTTGAATCTATTATGACACTCCTTGGTTCTCTGGTGATCTTGACTTTGAATGATGCGAGACATTTGCCTCACACTCTTTCACAACAATCTCCCTCCTCAGCATAGCTAGGCTTCATCATGGATTGTTGATTAAAAAAAGTGAGAAGTCGGAGGCTTAATCAATATTCTTCCAGATTGATTAATGGACCTTGATTCACATACTACAGCTGAGCTCAAGGCTTATAAAGCACATTCAATGAGGTGGCACTGCATCTTGTCTTTTTTGTCTTACCAAGTAAATAAATAGAATCAATAAAATGAACTGAGTGGCTAATAAGCAGCCCTCATAATAGAGACTATATTAGCTGATTTTGTTTTTAGAAAATATAATCCTTAAGCCATCCAAAAAGAGACTCGACTTTGCATACTTGCTTATCTATCTTTCTCTGTTATCTACCTGCTATCCATTCTATGGACAATAACTTTAATTCACAGAACTTAGTTTATTAATTTATTTATTTTCATACTTTTATTGGTGCATGACAGTCTCACTGTCATGTAATGTAGTATAATGTAGTCATATAATGTCGTTCATAGTGATAGTGGCATACATGCACACGGTACTTGGTGCAGAACCCAGTTTTAAATGCAGCAGTGGTACCAGTCGTGTGTCAAAAAAGCAAATAAAAGAAAATGAAAAGCAAGAAGAGACAAGATGACAAAGATTCCCTTACTATATGGGTCAAAGAGGAATTGTCATGATATACTTTAATAATAATAATAAAGGCATTTTAAACTCATTTGGACTTTTCCCCTTGCAAAGAGTTATTCAAAATTCTATACAAACATGGGGGAAAGCTTCACAATTCCCTCTTCCTAGCATTAAAAGGAAAGGACCTGATGCCTCAAATGAACCAAAGAACTATTTGAATTTTAGAAGTAGCTTCTAAATGCTAATAGCTGTTCATAAAATACACAGTGAATTAGGAAGAAAGAAGGCTTCAGTTTTCTCAGCATGTTCATATTACTTTTATGTTTTTAGATTTATATCTGCTTTATAAAAGAATATAACCACTAACAATGCAGAACACATCTAAAACAAAATAATTCAACATTTGAAAAATAAGAAACATTCTAATTAATAGAGAAAGATATACATTTCCACAAAAGAGAGAGAGGAATTTAAAATTTCAGTTCAGGAAAAATAACTCCGTAGGCTAGCCACATACCAGTGTATCTAAGCACAGAATTATTTCTCCCAAGATATTTTTTCTTAATTTATTCTGTTTATATGACCTACAATAAAGTCAAGAGTAAGCATAAAAGCAAATATCTGATTTGCATTTGTGTACAATAAAGTGTCAATAATTTAGAATCAACTAAATTAGACTTCCATAAGTTAGCCAAGTTGGGACCAAAGTTTGTACTATCTCCACAAAGTAATTTACTAAGTAAATCAATAGTGCAAATATGGTTATAGGACACTTTTAAGGACCTTATTATACTAATTCTTTGCATGCAAATGATACTTCAGTGGCAAATGGGCCTTATTTAGTTTTACGATTAAAGGACCAACTCTCACACAACTGGTTGGTTCTTATGCCTGTTTTTCTTTAAATTCTTCCACATTTTGAGTAATTTCTGACTTAACAGAAGAGCCATACATGCATATCCATGACTGCCCTCCTTTCTTCATCCTGTGCTCTCCTAGCCACTTCAGCTACAAAGAGTTCCAGCTTTTGCTCCCACAGGAAGCAGGCAGCAAGCTCAGAACTCAACACCAGAGTTAAGAGAAGTAAGGATGTAGGACCAGTGGCCACCTGCCCTTAAAGGATGGTCAGTCCACGTGGACTGCTCCTAAAGCCGCTGATACCAAACTCTGTGCTCATTCCCGGGAACCACTATAACAGATTGCCACACTGGGTGGCTTAAAATGACAGGAATGTTTCCTCTCCCCATTCCAGAAGCCAGAAGCCCAGAGTCAAGGTGTTCCCAGGCTACGCTCCCTCCAAAGGAGTTCTGCATCTCTGAGAGTGGCCCAGCTCCAGGCAGCTCCTGGGGATTCTCATGTTGTGGCTATGTGACTCCAACCCTGGCCTCCATCTTCAATGGCCCACTCTGTGCATTAGCAGAATGCTTTTTAGTTGACCAAGCAGTCCCATGCATATCGCTCCATTTTATGGTCATACTCTGCCATTTAAATGCTAATACTTCACTTTAAGAAATAATGAGCTCAGACTGGGCCCTGATTATACAGCTAGTCAGGAGATTCAACTCTATAGTTCAAATACTATGATATTCCTACCACACCAAGCTGCTGTTCTTGTGTCTCACAGTAGATCACATGCCACCTAAAATATTTTCACAGTATTTTTCCATCGTAAGTGAATTATCACTAATTAGAGCACTGGGTTTGGAAAAGGTAGCACATGGAGCACTCTAAGGTCAACATAAAACTTCAGCATCAGGGTAGATGATGATGTGGTAGAAGGAAAGGGAAGATTATGTATGTCAAGTCCTAATAGACTCACACAATTATCCAAAAGGGAGGTTTTATGTAGTATACAGTCCCAGAGAAGGGTTACCTGAACAAATCCGGGAGGGTCAGGCAGTTCAAGTCCTCTTGTCAGAGGAATAAAATTTAAGTTTAATTTTCAAGGATCAGTTAAGGGCAACCAGACGAGCTGAGGGCCTGAAGTGTCAGGAAAGAGTGTGGCCTATTCAGATAGGAAGAAAGGGGAAGTAAAAGGAAGAGGGAAAGAGAGGGGAGGGGAGGGGAGGGGAGGGGAAAAAATTGACCAGGACCTCCCAACCCATGACCACTGCCTCCTCACCTCTCATCCAACTGCAAAACCCTCTTAACTAGTCTGTCTTCAACCTCTTGTCCTCAAATCCAGCCTTACAATACACAGAGCAAGATAGCTTTAACCAGGTGATGTTTCCCCAAGAACGTAAGAGAAATCCAGGTGTGGCCTTTGTGATTTGGAACCCTCTAACCCTCCAGCCTCATCTTCACTGCTCCTCTCAGGGCACAACCCAGTGTGCTTCTGCAGACCCACCCTCTCTGCTTCCACGACACACTGCTTCCTGTGCCAGGAGCACCCTTCCTCCACCCACCCACCCAACAAGCTGATATTGCTGCTCCAAAGCTTGTTCTCCCTAAGCCAATTCCTCTCTCCTGGGCGTTTTTTCTAGAGATTTATTTCTTTCTGACACTCTACCTATCCCATTACATTCTAATTGCTAGTTTACACATTTAACTCCCATTCTAGAAAGACAGGCTCTCTGTCTAATTCATTTGAGAGTAAGATTGCTTGGGAAGAGCACTCTTTCTTTAAGTTGCTAAAATAATACATGCTTGCTGTCACAATTAAATATCAGGGTGATAAAGAATGAATACTCTCCCCACACCCTCCTCCAATTCTAATCCCTCCCTCTTTATAATTAATGTTTATAGTTTCTTGCTTCACACTAAAATATATGGAAGAATATTCATTTCATAAAAATGGTGTCGGGGACCATTTCTCTAACTTCTGGCTCATAGTTGCACAGGCAGCCTTGAAAAGTGCAAGCCCTGCTAAATGGATGGATTCAGATCTGCTGATGTGTGTGCTGAAAGTTTCAACAGAAGGAATTTCTCTATCTCAGGGGAAAGACTTGACTGTTCCTTGTCCCAGGAAGGAGGAAGGGAGTTGTATGGGAATATTCTGCCTGCTCAGATAAGTGTTAACATTGTGTGGTCAATGACCTTGTGCTCATTTCTGATGCTCTAAAAGTGTATTTAAGGCCTGTGTGAAATAAAGTAGATGCTGGTGGTATTGACCTCAGTCCTCCCGATTCTTTCCTTTTGTTTCCAATTTCTTTTCTTCTATATTCTGTTTTTTCCCAATCCTCACTCCCCGTTTCAGGGACCGATCGACTTTTGCCGGCGGGCTCCGGCAAAATGGTATCCTACTCCATGTATTATGCTGTAACTCATTTTTTGTTTTGTTTTGTTTTTTCACTTAACGTTATATCATGCACATCTTTCCAAGTCAATACACTTTGATGTTAATTATTTCCTTAATATTATGAGGTGTGAAGTTAAGAGTCAAAAGTACAAACTGAATAATGGTTAGACATGAGTCACAAATCTGTCTCTGCACTTTCCAATTTAAAGAAGAAAACACAATAAGTTTTACCAAGTCTGTAATTAAAAATAAAGTAAATCTAGTTGTCCAAAAAGCAAATTTCTTCAGGACTAGTTCTAAAGAAAAATTTATCCTGTGCTCCTCGTAAAAGAACAGTTTAACTACAACAAACAAAGTGTTCAAAACTACCCCCACGGTAGATACAGCATCAGTTTCACAGGGTAGATTGTCAAAAATCCATCAAAGTCATAACACCCTCCACCTAGCAAAATACCATAGAGTAATTCAATTACAAGCAATTCCACTGGAAAAAAAAAAAAGAAGCAGCCTAAGGACCACGGGGTTTGCTTCTAAGTGGACGGACATGAAAGCAACTGGGGCCATAGTCCCACACCCCCACCACACAGAAAAATTATGTTAAAAATGTAAAATTTTGTTATGTTTGTACATACCTAAATTTTTTAGGAAACAATGCTTATGCATATTTATCAGATTCTCAGACAGGTTTGTAACTCAAAACCAAAATAGATTTGGAACCACTAATGTGGAAGAACACAGCCTGTGTGTCTTCCCATAAATTCTCCATAAATTTTATTTCTCTCAAATAAATTTTTGACAGCCATTTGTTCACCTATGTAGCCCTAGTCCCCTATACAGATAATGGTACAATGTAGGAGCTATGGACTGAATGTGTGTGTGCCCTCCAAAATTCCTATATTGAAATCCAAATCCCACATGTGATAGTATTAGAAAGTTGGGCCTTTGGGAAGCCCCACTTTAGGTCATGAAGGTGGGGCTTCCATGGTTGGGATGGATGCCTTATAAAAAGAAACATGAGACAGGTGATTTTTCTCTTGACCATGTGAGGATACAATGAAAAGACAGATGTCTTTAAGACAGACGACATCTCTCATGGCCATGTAAGGATACGATGAAAAGACCAACCAATGTCTTTGAACCAGGAAGCAGGTCCTCCGAAGACACCTGATCTACAAGCACCTTGATGTTGAACTTCCCAGCCTTCAAAACTATGAGAAATAAATGTTTGTGGTTTAAGACAACCCAATCTATGGCATTTTGTTAGAACAGTCTGAACAAACCAAGACTGTAGACTTTCAATTAGGTGAGTGAGAGCTGACAGGAGAGAGCTGGTGTTCACAGTGGCTGAGAGAACTGGACACTGATGATGTTCTCCATGGCTGTAGCCCGAGTCACCGATCTGAGAAAACTTGAGGATCCAGCCAAGAAAACATTCTGAGTAGAAGGGGAATGAGAAGGTGCCCAAGGGCAAGACCCAAACTATTTTGAAGTAATTTGTAAATGTGCAGTATTTAGATAAATGAATGATGAAGGCTTCAAAGTTCCTCACCATAGATCAAGATTACCATAATTTTAGTCACTTTTATATCGCTTGCCTACAGAAGTATGTCAGCCTATCAAATTAAGTATGTGTGTTCAATGGCAGTGGTTAGCAATATTGATATACGTTTTCCTTTTAAATGGACTGATCACTCATTTAGCTGTCATCTTGCATCTGCCACTGAAGAGAGAAGACAAATGGACTCCATTTTTCAAACTCAGCAGAGTTATTTATTTTTGTTAAGCACAACATATTCATCGCTGCTAGTTTTCATATGGCACCGAGAGAGTCAAGCCATTCAGTTGTAAAACTAATTAATGGAACGAACCTTTGAATTACTAAACTGGCAGTCTGACATTGCTGATTAGATTATCGTGGGAATAGGGAGTTGTGAAAAATATTATTAAAATAAATCCAGACTTTCATTTTATCACAGGAAGGGGATTTAAGCAGCCTTCTAATCAAGAATTCTTTGTTGTTGTCTGGCATGTGGTAGTTGCAGTAGTTTGGCGTTTTTTGTTAGTTCGGTGTCATGTAAACAAAGCCCAGTGTGTGTGTTCCTGTGTTCTGCTCAGAGATACAATTCTGAATAAGTTACCTTGCAAATTCTCTGTTAGGGAGTGAGGGGGAATAAATTTTGAAAGGCTCTTTTTGAAGGGGAGTTGAGGGAGAGGAAAAAAAGAAAAAGGAAAAAGAAGCAACTACCCTAAAATAACCTACATCTGCCTAACCTTTATTCAGGCAGTTCCACGCTGAGCTGACTGGGGAAAAAATCAGATAGTTCTGACCCCAAATTAATCTAAAGGCTACCCTTGAAACATGAATTATTGCCTTCTGTCACGATTTTTTTCCCCACCCTTCTTCCTTGGACATGAAAATGCTGTCAATTTAAGTTCTTTTCTTTGCATTAGAAAGAGGCTGCTAAAGGAGCACCATATTGATTTCTTTCTACAGATTAGAACTCTCTGGTACTCAAAGGCTATTAAATATGTTTCCCTGAAAAACATGGGGATTGGAATCTATTTTGTCCTTTCCAGTTAAAAGCACCAAAGACACACTAAACATTAACTCTCTACAGACCACTTCAACATAGACTGCTCAGTCACACAGATCCCTTTCAAGACACTTCACAATTTTTTTTAATTCCTCTTGTTCTTTCTTTTCACAAGAAATTACTTTTGCACAAAGCTATTAAACATGAGTTGCTTGTTGAAGAAACCATTTGAAGAGCAGTATTTTACATATTCTAAGGAATGACTAACCAAGTCTGTTAATCCACAGTTTCTGATACACCGTCAATCACCCAAGGGCATAGAAAGAAAAAACTCAGTGAATATTATTTTTGGTGCATTAATAAACATCCGAGAGCCATGTGCAATCATAGAATTATTCCTGGAAAGTTCATTGTACAGACTTTTTTTAGCCTAGAAAAATAAAATTTACAGAAATCGCTGCTGTCCATATGAATCCTAGACACACGGCCCAACCCTCAGCTGCACGATTCAACCGACTCACCTCCCTGGAGTTTCATCTCTGTCTGATCCTTTCTTTATTTAAAATTTCATATTTTGTTCAACATGGATTTTTGCATTAAACTTAATTTTTTAAACACTACATTAAAATATTATGTTACTTACTAAGATTTTTGGTATAGATTTAAGTTTTGTGGCCTGAATACCTCACTCGCTTCCTAATGCCAGCCCTAGAGCCAGATGTGGTGCCTTATGCCTATAATCCCAGTATTTGCGAGGCTGAAACAGAAGAATCACAGGTTCAAGGCCAGCTTCAGCAGTTTAGCAAGGCCCTCCGCAACTTAATGAGACCCTGTTTCAAAGTAAAATAATAAAATAGGGCTGGGGGTAAAGCTCAGAGGTAGAATGCCCATGGGTTCAATCCCCAGTACCATAAAAAAAAAATAGGCCTAATTATGACCTCCCTGACGAAAGGGTCAGTTTAATTTTGCATTTAGTTAGAAATAAATAACAAAGAAAATAATTAATTAAATACAATCCTAGTCCTACTACTCAAGGATAACCATTGTTCTTATCTTCTTTTTTTTATGGTACTGGAGATTGAACCCAGGGGCATTCTACCTCTGACCTATACCCCAGCCCTATTTTATTTTATTTTTTTAGTTTTAAACAGGGTCTCACTAAGTTGCTGAAGAACTCACTAAGTTGCTGAGGCTGGCTTCGAACCTGCAATCCTCCTGTCTCAGCCTCCCAAGGACTGGGATTACAGGCATGTTCTACCACTCCCAGCTAATAACCATTGTTCATAGTTTGCTGTATATTTTTCTAGGCCTTTTCCTATGTAAAAGGTAAGACTATATAACCATTTTATAGATAAGCTATGTTTTAAAAGAAATGCCAGCCAGGTGTGGTGGTGCACCCTTGTAATTTCAGTACTTGGGAGGCAGAGACAGAAGGATTGCAGGTTCATGGCCAGACTCAGCTACTTAGTGAGGCCCTCTGCAACTTAGTGAGATCCTGTTTCAAAATAAAGAATAAAAAATAGGGCTGGGAGTGTGGCTCAGTGGTAGAATGCTCCTGGGTTCAATCCCCAGTATAAATAAATAAATAAATAAATAAATAAATGGAATGCCAGCCAGGCATGGTGGCACATGCCTGTAATCCGATACTTGGGAGGCTGAGAGGAGGATCACAGGTTCCAAGACAGTCTCAGCTACTTGCGAGGCACTCAGTAACTTAGTGAAACCCTGTTTCAAAATATAAAAAAATACAATAAAATATAACTGGGGTGTAGCTCAGAGGTAGAATGCCCCTGGGTTCAATCCTCAATACCACAAAAAAGTCATTATTGTATTTTATTTCTTTTTTTACAAATTCATTAGAATATTTGTTTTCCTAAATATACTCTGTGAATATGGATAATTTCAGTATCTATGCAAATCAGAAAATTTCTTATAATTTCATTACAAGAATTTTTAATGAAACTTTTAAAAACAAAAGGGGTGGGTATGAATCAGAGATGCATATAGTTCTAAATAATTGTTACCAACATAGTCAATTTCCAGAACTGATTTAAAGTATAACGATAATCTTAATCTTTCTCTCTTTCTTTTCTTCCTCTTACTTTTCTTTTCTCACTCCCTACATACATCTATATTATCTATCTGCATTTACGACATCAGTGGTTTAATACAAGTGTTATTATCCTCATCAATATTCCCATCAATATGGCATAATGTAAAACATTAATGACTTTGATATCAGACAACCCAGGTTTAAATACCAGATGTGAAGCTGGTGGCGCATGCCTATCCTTAGGAGGCTGAGACAGGAGAATCACAGGTTTGAGGACAGCCTCAGCAAGTAGTGAGATTCTCATCAACCTAGCAAGACCCTGTTTCAAAATAAATATAAAATAGGGCCAAGGGTGTACCTCAGAGGTAGAATGCCCCTTGGTTCAATCCCCAGTAGTACAAAACAGAAATGAATGAATAAATAAATAAATGCTAGGTGTGTGTCCTTGTCCAAGCTACATTTGTGCTTTAATCCTAATTGTTCACAAATACCAAGAGAGGTATAAAAATATCTATCCTCATATAGTTGCTGGAGGATTAAATAATTTTTACAAATGCTTACCACAGAACCTGTTACTAAGTAAGAATACAATGCACATAAAATATTAAAATTAAAACAAGATTTCCATTCTCAAAGGAAAGTATATAACCAAGTGGGAGAAAAAGCCATATGTTCAAATAATGCAAATATAGTCTTGTAATATTTTAACAGGTGGCTAAGAATGAGGGTAATCAACCTTTGAGTTCCAAATTTGAAATCTATGTTAATGAATGGGCTTACTTCATAACCAATATCTGTTTTTGGGAGAGGCCTTTAAGTCTTAAGCAATAAAAGAAGTCAAAAAAACAAAAATAAAATTAATACAAAATGTCATGTAAAATATCTTCCTAACTATGTAAGCTTTCTTTTTACCAATGATTTTTCAACATACAAAAAATACATAGAGAAAGGAATTGGACCATGGAGTATAATTATGTGGCAAAGGTAATGCATGAACATCAAAACACAGTGAGGAAATTATGAACAGAGCTAAGCACTATAATCAAATAAAATGAATGAAACATAGATGGCATTCAATATCAATTGATTCTATTTAGGCTTATATCAGAAAATAAAATGAGGGTTAATACATGGGGTTGAATTAAACTGAAAAGCTTCTGTGCAGCAAAGGAAACTATCAAAAACCTCAAGAGAGCACCAATAGAATAGGAGAAGATCTTTGCTAACTACTCCTCTGATAAGAGGACTAAATATACACAAAGAACTCAAGAAACTCACCGCAAAAAAAAACAAATAACCCAATCAAAAAATGGGCAAGTGAACTAAATAGACACTTCACAAAAGAAGAAATACAAATGGCCAATAAATATATGAAAAAATGTTCAACATCATTAGCAATCAGAGAGATGCAAATCAAAACTTCCCTGAGATTTCACCTAACCTTAATTAGAATGGCAATCATTAAAAACACAAACAATAATAAAGGCTGGCGAGGATGTGGAGAAGTAGGAACTCTGATACATTGTTGGTGGCATTCCAAATGTGGAGGGTTCTCAAGAATGGGAATGAACCTGCCATGTGACCCAGATGTACCACTCCTGCGTATCTACCCAAAAGAATTGCAAAATGGCTACCATAGTAAGGTATGTATATCTATGTTTATAGTTGCACAATTCATAATTGCCAGACTATGGAACCAGCTGAGTTGTCCATCAACAGATGAATGGATTACAAAATTATGGAATTCTACTCGGCCTAAAAAAGAACAAAATTATGCCGGGAAAGGGATGGAACTAGAGAATATTATGCTACGTGAAATTAGTCAGTCACAAAAAGTGAAAGGTCAGATATTCTTCCTCATATGTGGAAGCTGGGGAAAAATTGGGACACAGGAGGGACTCCAGACAAAGAAGAAGAAACCTTAGTGGAGAGAGGGAGGGGACCTGACAGAGGGAGATGGGAGGGGGAGGAAGACCTGAAGAGGGAAACATCTCAATGGACATGATGTACATACACAAACTCATCAAAGCCAGTCACTGTGCTGAGCACGGGAAGGTGGGGAGGGATAAGGAGTGGGGTGGGAACTGGGGGAGGGCTCAAGGAGTGCTGTGTGCATTTATGCCTCTATCACCCTGAACTGCATCAAGACGTCTGATTACAATGCACCAATTAAAAAAAAGAAGTAAGACACTTGAAAATAGTATGCAGTCTGTAAATATTTATTTGTCTTTAAGGAACATCTATAAATACCTATTTTGGAAGAATATAAAATGTTACTCTCCAATCTTTGATTTAAGTTACCATCAGGGAATGAAATCAGAAAGAATAAAAGTAGAATGATGAGATGCTATCTATACCAATAACACCAGCCAAGAGACTCTCAATCTCAGGTTAAGAGTTTCACGAGCATTCAAAAACCTAATTACAGTGACATGAGTGTAAATTTGGGGACATGTGTAACACAATTGTGAATCCACCTAAGTTTAAGCTTAATAATTACATAGTGTCCTCTCTGAAGAAAGAATGTACCACCGTACGAGGATCAGACTCTGACATATAAAATTATAAAGCAGAAAAAAGTCCAGCACCATTTAAAAAAGACACACTGATGATCAAAGAAGAGTGTTCCATCTCTGTGTCAGCTATAGATCTAGAATGAGGAAATATGAGCCAGATAAATACAGCATCATGTCGCTTCATCAGCCTCATTCATCTAAATCCTCTTCTCAAGATGCCATGACAAATATAATGAGGTTCCCAAGAGCAGGTGATGTTCTCTCCTGCGAAGAGCTCCAGAGCCTCAGTGATGCTCAGGCTCTGCCTTTGAGCCGCCATTCTAAATGTGACATCACTAGCAAATGTCTCTGCTTTCATCTTCATTCCTTCAAACTAGGTTTCTTTCACTCCACCCAGCACCTCCAGGCTTTCTACTTGTCTCTCCATTTCAGTTTTACCTAGATGCTATCTTTCTGACATCTTTTGTCCAAAAAAAATTATTCATGCCTGAATTTTCCAGTCAAATTTTATACTTTCCTAATGATGCCCTCTGACTTGCACAATGTCCCAGCCATTTTCCAGAACTTGATAGTATCTGCTGTTACTTTCTGAACATGCAGAATAATTATCTAGGAAAGTGATGATGGTTTGGTCTACATTCACATTATACTCACAGGCATTCCTAGATGGGGGAAAAAAAACAGAATATTATTTCAGGGGCCTACGAATCTTCTAGCAGCTATACTGGGTCTCCAAATACCAATCTTCATTAAAAAGAACCAGATTCCTTAGAGAAATCCCTGATTCCAGTTTTTTCTTATACAGGAAAAGTGTAAGAAAAGTATATGTATATATATCTTGTCATAACAGTACGCAAAGAAATACAAAGAAATATCTAAAGACTAATAAAGTTATGTCAAAAGGTCACAAGAGCCAAATTGAAGAGTCTACCAATAGCAAAGATTAGATTATTTGAGCAGCCATAAGAATAATAACTGCAATGTTTCAAAATATGTAAAAATGCCGGGCGTGGTGGCGCACGCTTGTAATCCCAGTACTTTGGGAGGCGGAGACCAGAGGATCCGGGTTCGTGGCCAGCCTCGGCTCTCTCTCTCTCTCGCTCTCTCTGTCTCTCTCTCTCTCTCTCCTTAGTGAGGCCCTCCGCAACTTCGTGAGACCCGGTTTCAAAATAAAAAGTATAAAAAATAGGGCCGGGGGTGTAGCGTGGAGGTAGAACGCCCCTGAGTTCAATCCCCAGTACCGCAAAAAAAAATGTAAAAATATTATTATTTTTTTTTGAAAATATATTAGCCAATTAGCTTTTCTTTTTTTTTTTTTTT
>PVJS01007457.1:0-56032 GCA_004027185.1 Glis glis
TTCCTTCCTTCCTTCCTTCCTTCCTTCCTTCCTTCCTTCCTCCCTCCCTCCCTCCTCCTCCTTCTTTCTTTCTTTCTTTCTTTCTTTCTTTCTTCTTTCTTTCTCTCTCTCCTCTCTCCTCTCTCTCTCTCTCTCTCTCTCTCTCTCTCTCTCTCTCTTTCTTTCTTTATTTCTTTGTGTGTGGTACCGGGGATTGAACCCAAGGGCATTCTACTTCCAAGTTATACCTCCAGCCCTTTTTTTTTATTCTTTATTTTGAAACAGGGTCTCACTAAGTTGCAGAGGACCTCCCTAAGTAGCGGAGGCTGGCTGTGAACCTGAATCCTCCTGTCTCAGCCTCCCAAGTACTGGGATAACAGGTGTGCACCACCACGCCCAGTGAGCAAGGGTTTTTCGAATCATCCTTTTCAGATGTGTGGACACACCGAACAGCATCTTCTCTTGATCTTATTTGTAGAGTCATCTATTGCAAAGGTCACCTGTGCCAATGCCATCAGAGCGGGTACCATTGCAGAAACACTGCAGATCATATGGCAATATTCTTCTACATAAAATTGTACCAACACTGTCCCCTTCAGGCTTTGATGAAATCCCTCTGTCGCTTCTTCAGACATATGATGTGCACTAAAAATAGGGTTCGGTGGCTATGAGCTGGATGTTTTAAAACAGGTTCTGAAGGGCCATACACGAGTTCTAAAGCGGCGAGGGCTTTGGAGTGAGCTCTCTTTGGGGTTGACTCTATCCCGCTATTTATCATGAGGCTTTGGAAACAACTCTTTGACCTTTAATGTCATTCTCTGTCAAATGGGGATCCAGCTCCTTATTTCTCAGAGTTAATATGAGGTTACATAAGAAAATTTACATATAGCAGCTGGGACAATGCGTAGCATACATGTTATAGTTAGATATAAAATGCCCCCTAAAAAGCTCACTTAATGTTTGCAGCTGATATAATTGAGTCAGGAGGGTTATACTCCCAGAAGTAGATAAATCCATTGTAATGGATTTACCTGGCTGGTACCTGGTAGGCCTGTAGGGTGTAGCTGGAGGTGGGTCCCTGGGGGTGCAGCCTTGGGGATATATAAAGGGTTCCTCCTCCCCCTGCTCTGGCTCTCTTGCATCTGGCCTCCTTCCACCATGCCCTGAGAACCGTTGTCCCCAGCTTCACATGGACTGAGCCCGAAACCATAAGAAAATAAATCTTCCTTCTAAGTTATGTGGTCAGATTTTTAGATTATGGCTGCAAGAAAGCTGATGGATACAATATAATAGGCACTCAATACAAGAGCATTATTATTGTTATTAGCATTATGGTTATTAGTCTATTATCATGGTAAGTCAATAAATGAACAAGAAGTGTTCTGAAATAAACACAAAGAACTTACAAGACTAATGTCCTGCAAGTCAAACCTGTAGAATTTGAATCTGTAAATTCCTATATTTTTCATTACTGGGGTTTGTTTGGGATGTGCTTAGTCATCACCCAGGATGGGATGAAAGCTAGATACTTTATTTCTTTTTTTTTTTTTTGGTTATCAATTCAAATAGGGATTCTATTGCCGAGTTGTATTGAATATTGTAGGAACACATATGATTAAGTTAAAATGACTTTTTGATTCTTAGGAATAAAAACGCCTTGGAATTGACTCCCGAGTATAGATTTGCTCCTGGAGAAGTTCAAGAAGAGAACCAATCACTGTTTGAAAATAAATCTTTAAACAAAAACTGGGCATACAGAGCAGCCAGCCACTGTTGGTCGGGTGGGAGACCCAGGGAGATAGAACGATTGCCATTCTACAGCATTTCTTCAGCTGGGATTTCCAGAGGCAGTGGAGTAACCTTGAAGCTGACCCCCAATGTGCATGGCGTACATTTTTTTTCTGAAAAGTCTGAAAAGACTCCTTTCCCTCAAATAAACCTTGAAACTAAACTTGACATAGTTCAAGGAAAAGGGAGCGATGCTGGAGCTCCCTCCAGGAAAAATACAAATCATCTCATTGAAAGAAAACAGCCCATGATGAGCCAAAATAGATGACGAGTTAGAAGAATTTGGGGGAGATATGCTATTAAGAATAAAGGAGTTGGGCATGGTGGTGCATGCCTGTAATCCCAGTACTTGGGAGGCTGACACCAAAGGATTGCGGGTTCTAGGACAGCCTCAGCAAGTAGTGAGACTCTCAGCAACCTAGGAAGACCCTGTTTCAAAACAAAGTTTAAAAGGGCTGGGGGTGTAGCTCAAAGGTAGAATACCCCTGGATTCAATCCCCAGTACTGAAATAAATAAAAATATAAATGAATAAATAAATGTAGGAAGGAAGGAAGGAAGGAAGGAAGGAAGGAAGGAAGGAAGAAAGGCAGCCAGGTGTGGTGGTGCATGCCTGTAATCCTAGTATTTGGGAAGCTGAGACAGGAGAATCTCAGATTGCAGGTTTGAGGCCAGCCTCAGCAACTTAGACAGACCCTGTTTGAAAAATAAAAATAAATTAAAATAAAAAGGGCTAGGATTGTAGCTCAGAAATGGAATGCCCTTGGGTTCAATCCCCAGTACCCCCCCAAAAGAGAGAGAGAGAGAGAGAGAGAGAGAGAGAGAGAAAGAATAAAGGAATAAGCATAAAGCATAATATTCTCTAATTCCATCTATTTTCCTGTAAATGACACAATCTTATTCTTCTCTATGGCTAGTAAAATTCCACTGTGTGTATATACACTTTCTCTATCCATTCATCTGTTGACGGAGTCCTAGTGAGATCAGCCAGTCTCAGAAAGTCAAGGGCTGTATGTTTTCTCTCGTATGTGAAAACTGGAGAGGAACCAGGAAGCAAAAGGGAAATAAACGAGGAGAGAGACCAGTAGAAGAGTGGAAAGGGACGAGGAGAGGGAGGTGGGGAGGGGAAAAAGGAGGCGTGAGGAAGGAAACAGTTCAAATAATGCTGTGTCCGTATATGAAGGTATCGCCACCAATCTCACTAACATGTCCCGGGTGGGGTGAGAGGGAAACTGAGATACACCAAGAGCTGCGTGCGTGTATGTTTGCATCACTTTGAGCCTCACTACGATGTATAATTTCAATACACTAAAAGTATAAAGATAAAAAATAAATTGACAAAAAGAATAAAGGAACGAGAATAACCTTGCTTCCATAACATTCGTCTCCCTGGTAAGTAGCAGGAGCTCGATTTGAAATAGGGGTTAGATCCTCTGCTACGTGAGAAGGTCCTTTCCTAATTTGGCTTTCTCCTCATCACACACTGCTCTCCACTGCAGATACTGGAGCTGAGATTGTAAGCAACCATTTCCTGAGGGGGTGGGAACACTGGTGAATCAGAGGAGAAGGTGGTAATGATGCCCTTCCAGGCCCAGTACTGGCTGATCACCCCTGGGTACCAACCAGGATGCAGAAGTGGACCTAAACAGGTTGTGTGCATTAGTTCTCTCTCTCTCTCTCTCTCTCTCTCTCTCTCTCTCTCTCTTCTTTTGGTGGTGGTACTGGGGACTGAACCACATTTACTTCTGAGTTTTACCCCCAGCTGTATTTTATTTTTATTTGGAAACAGGATCTCACTAAGTTGCAGAGGGCCTTGCTAGGTTGCTGAGGCTGGCTGCGACCCTGCAGTCTTCCACTCCCAGCTTGCATTAGTTCTCTTAATCCCCATAGCAGCCATAGGAAGAAAGGGACATGGTTTATTCCATTTTACAAATGAGGAAACTGAAGCTCAGAGAGCTTCGAGTGATATCTTCAAGGTGCGTTGAACCCACCCTGCCTGACCTCCAAATCCTAAGGCTTCACTGTGCGTCTACTAATCTAGAAGTGGGAACACATGGGGGTCCACTCTCTGGAAGAATGAGTGAACATATTCAGCTTGATCGTATGTAAACACAGAGCCAGGCGAAGGATCCAGCCCCAAAGGCACTAGAGCGAGTTCCCTTAGGATCAGAGATTTGAGGGGAGGGCTTGGTTAAGTGTTTCAGTGCTCCTGCTAGGGTCAAACAGAAGGTACAAGGCTGAATTTGGGTTGCTCTCTGTAACTTATTAGCTGTGTGATCTTGGAGAAATAAATAAATAAATAAAACCCTCTGAGCTTCACTGTCCTGCACATAACTCCTGATTTCCTTTAGGGTGCGCCTCTCTGTTTGTTCTCGGTTTGCATGCCCCCAGGTGCCCTTGTATGAGACTCAGAACTGGTCAGCAGAAATGTTGTCTTAGTGTGTTCATAGAAGTGTGACTTGGCAAGAGGCAAGCAGATGCAAGAAGACTTTGGCCCAGGTTCTTGGGCAGCCATTCATTGCAGAAAGCAAGACAGACAGAAATGTAGAGTAAAGAAATACAGAAAGAAACTGAGTATCCTTTGGCACTGAGCTATACCTGAAGCCAAACTGATCTCAGGTCATTTCTGTTAAATGAGTAGCTGCCTGAGTATTGCAACTGAAAATGTCCTAATCGGAACTATACAGTTGCAAGAATAAGATATTTTTTTACATACATGCTATAAACTTTTGACACACATCAAATGTATAGCTATTTTAATTTTTCTCAAAGTCTAAGCTTATACTTTGGCAACTTAACAGCATTTTACTTTTAGTTTTTACTTTCATATCTTTTTTTGTGTGTGAACCCAGGGTCATTCTACCTCTGAGCTACGCTTCAGCCCTTTTTAAAAATGTTTTTATTTTGTAATAGGTTCTTGCTAAGTTGGTGAGGGCCTCCAAGTTGCTGAAGCTGGCCTTGAATCTGCAATCCCCCTGTCTCAGTTTCCTAACTATTGGAGATTACAGGCGTGTGCCACCATGCCCTGTCCTTTATATATATATTTAAAATTTCTTTTAGGCCTTAGTGATATTATTTATTCAACAGCAAGTGTTATCAATGATAAACATGAAAAATTTATACTAATCAATAATAATATATGTAAATAAAAATAAGATTAACTATCTAGTTAGAGTATACAATTATACTTTTAAAATCAGCTTGACAATATTATCAAAATCCTTTGAAATCTCTATTGTTGTTGACTCAGAAATTCACTTAAAATTCCATAAAGTTCAGACGAAGATTTGTGTGTCATAACACTATTTGTAATAGTGAAAAATCAGAAGGAAAAATCTATGTGTTGAACAAAAGGGGAATGGTTAAAAAATATAAGCCTATAATGGAACTTATTAAATAAAGATATTTACAAAAATGTGTTTATAACAAGAAAAACAAACATGCTCTTTCTTTCTTTCTTTCTTTCTCTCTCTCTCTCTCTCTCTCTCTTTCTTTTCACACTAGAGGTTGAACACAGAGGCATTCTACCTCTGAGCTATACCCCCTGCTCTATTTTTATTTTTTATTTTGAAACAGGGTCTCGCTAAGTTGCTAAGGGTCTCACTAAACTGCTGAGGCTGTTCTCCAACCTGTGACCCTCCTGTCCCAACCTCCCAAGTACTGGGATTCCAGGCATGAGCCATTAGGCCTGGCTCAAACATGCCATATTATTAAATGAAAAACGGATGCTGGAATATTATGAATTTATTCATACAAAATATTATAAATTTAGTCATGCAAAATATTATATATATAGATAGAGTATTGTATCTATACAGACAAAAACGAAAGAAAACACTGAAGTATTTGACAGAGAGTGTCAGGCATGTGTAACTTGCCCTATAACAGGATTTTCTGTCTTCTGTGTTAAAGTGATGGCCTGGGCTGTTAAGATGCATTAACAGCTCTATCTAGGAAAAATATTTGGGCTGCTGAACCTGGGGCTGCATTCAGGCATCATCTATCAGCTTCCCCTGGCAGCAATTTAAAAGAAACAAACTGAAGAACTTTTTCCCAGATAGTCAGGGGTAGTGTGGAATCAGGCTCCCTCCTCCACAGTATCCCCCTACCCACTGCATTTCCCTCCTTCAGACTCCACTTGGATTTGTATCTGTTGGTGGGAATGTAAACTGGTATAGCCAATATATTGTAGAAAATCATCTAGTACTTGGGAGGCTGAGACAGGAAGATTGCAGGTTCAAGGACAGCCTCAGCAACCTAGCGAGACCCTGTTTCCCAACAAAAAATAAAAGGGGCTAAGGGTGTAGCTTGGAGATAGAATGCCCCGAGGTTCAGTCCTCAGTACAAAAGAAAAATAAAATTATATGGTATCTCTTCAAGCATTAAATATAGAATTACCACGTGGCCTTGCAATTTCAACTTTGGTTATATACTTAACAAGAATTGAAATCAGTGTCTCAAAGAGATATTAGTACACTCATGTTGAGGGCTGAGACCCGTCTTAGAAGCACACTGAGATTATCATCTTGGACCAGCCCAGTTTGGATACATGGTATCTGGCTGGGTGGGATCTGTCCGCAAACGGACACATTCCAAGGGACCTGGTGTAATCTTCAAGGTGCGGTCTTTGATGGCGTCTCCACCCAGTAATGGTTAATCCCTTCTTCCCCTAAGTTTATCATATGTTTGCCTCGCTGACCTTCTTTACTGTAACCTGAGATAATTGCTGATTTCTGTGTTTGATTAACTTTTAAAGTTCCTATAAAAATAAGGCCCTGGCTATAGAGCGCCAGGAGAATTTGCCATCTCTATCACCTCCCCGACCCCCCGATTATTAAATGTAACTATTTTTGCAAATTACTATATCAGACTTCATGTTGTTTCGTGTGAGAAGACAATTGTTAGGAAGCTGCTTGATGCAGCGACCGTCTGTGGCAGGATCCACAGACTTTAGGAAGCTGTCTGGGCAGCGACTGTCTGTGGCTGGTGACCATAGACAGTTTTGTCAGGAAGCTGCTTGACGCAGCGACCGTCTGTGGCTGGGGACCATAGACAGTTTTGTCAGGAAGCTGCTTGGTGCAGCGACCTTCCGTGGCAGGAACCACGGAGTAGATCGTCCGCTGGAGCTACCGCAATACACTCAGGTCCATAGCAGCATAATTCACAATGTCCAAAGGTAAAAGCAACTCAAGTATCCGTGCATGGGTAAATGAATAAACAACATGTAGTATATATGTGCACTGGAATAGTATTCAACCTTAAAACAGAAGGAGATTCTGATACATGCTACAACATAGATGAACCTTGAGAGTGTTATGTTCAGTGAAATAATCCAGACACAAAAAGGATGATTATATTATGATCCCACTTTTATAAGGTTCCTAGAGTAGACCAATTCATAGGGACAGAAAGTGGAGTGGAGCTTGCCAGGCCTGGAGGAAAGGGGAACGGGAAGTTGTTCTTTAAGAGGTAGAGAGAGTCAGTTTTGCAAGATGGAAAGAGTTCCGGAGGTGGCTGGAGGTGATGGCTGCCTGCGATAGGAATGCACTTGGCGCCGCTGAACCACACACTTAAAAAAGGTTGAGAGAGTCAATCTTATGCTACATGGAGTTTACCACACTTGGAAAAATGGAAAAGAAAATGTAACTGTTGGATTAGTGGGTGAGAAATTCCCCAGGTCTTACTATTGTCACAAAACCATGTTTCGGGTTCATTATCATTAGAATTTTGGCAACTCTACTCTGCCTAATAATATAAGCTACCATTTATCGAGTACTCTCTTTATATTAGACCCAACATTTGGTACTTTCTGTGTTTAATATAATACAGCAGTCTGTGAGTTAGATATTATCACCCCCATTTTGCAAAAGAGGCCCCAGGCTTAGATATAGGAGAAACCACTTGATGGAAGGCACATGGCCAG
Organism: Glis glis; assembly: GCA_004027185.1. Lineage (NCBI taxonomy): Eukaryota > Metazoa > Chordata > Mammalia > Rodentia > Gliridae > Glis > Glis glis. The sequence continues at coordinate 7,689 of PVJS01007457.1, forward strand.
TGGATATTAGAGGTGATATGTGGGCCCCAGCTTACCTGTCTTGGAGCATCTCTGTGAGCAACTCCGGTGTCTCATAGGTATCAGGTCTCAAATTGTCCTACAACATCAAGCCTTCCAACACTCCAGGAGTGTGGGCCAGAAGTTGCTTCTAGACTCATGTTTTCTGACCCTGCTTCCCCTGGTCACTGGGCTGGATCCACATATGGTTTGAGAGTGTTCCTCAAAGGCTCCTGTACTGTACAACTGGTCTCCAGGGTGGTAGAGTTGGGAGGTGATGGGACCTTCAAGAGGAGGGGCCTAATGGAAGATGGTTAGGTCATTGAGGGTGCTTTCTTTAAAGTGATGAATGTAGTTCTTGTGGGTCTTCAGTTCCTGCACAAGTGGGTTGCTATAAAGAGATCACACCAGAGGCTTGAGAGCTAGGCATGGATGTCACCCTGTCGCAGACAGGCAGAGCTCTGCTAGGTCTGCTTGCTCCTGCTGCTCAGGACCCCTGAGATGTTGCCCTGACTTCTCAAGGTCATCTGTGACTCTGAGTAAAAGCTGTTTTCAAGGGCATCCATTTGTTCATTCATTCACTCAACAAAAGTTTGTTGAGATGCACTCCTGTGTCAGGCACTATTCTGGAACTGGGGACTCAGAGGTGAGTGAGGGAGAGTGGTGCCTGACCTTTTGGGGCTCACACTGTGGCAAGGGTCAACAGAAATAACCATATAAACAATCAAGACACGGTTAAAATAATTCTAGGCAGTGGTAAGTGCTAAGGTGGTAAGGAAACTAAACATTAAAGAACGAGTTAAGGTGGAGATGCCACCATAGCTGGAGTGATGAGGGAAGAGACCACGAAAAAAAATAAAGTTAATGAGATGGAGGAGCTGGGCATGGTGGCACACACCTGTAATCCCAGTGCTTGGGAGGCTGAGACTGGAGGATCACAAGTTTGAGGATAGCCTCAGCAACATAGTGAGGCCCTCTGCAACTGAACAAGATCCTGTTTCAAAGTAAAAATGATAAAATAGGGCTGGGGGTGTAGCTCGGAGGCAGAATGCTTCTAGGTTCAACCTCCAGTACCAAAAATAAATAAATAAATAAATAAATGAGATGGAGCCCGCTGTAAGGCTAGCTGAAGGCACAATGTTCCTGGCTGAGGGGACAGCAGATGCACAGGCCTTAAGGTTGAAATGAGCTTGACCTATTTAAGCCAGAGAACAGAAGGTGTTGGGCTGAAGTCCAGTGAATAAGGATGAGCAGTAGAGGCTGAGGTTGAAGGCAGGCAAGGCTTGGTCATGAGGAATATTTTGGCCTTGGAAAGGATTTTGGGTTTCATTCAAAGTTCTCCAGGAAGCCCCTGACAGCTCTGATTTGTAACTGAGCTGCAGGGTATCAAGATCAGAAGCAGAGCCAACAACTAGGCAGCTCTTACAGGCATCCAGGGCAGAGTGACGGTGGTTAGGACAGTGCTGTGTTTTGTTTTGAATATGGTTTGAGTGTATCCCTCAAACACTCATGTACTAGACAACTGGTCTGCAGGGTGGTGGAGTTGGGAGGTGATGGGACCTTTAAGAGGAGGAGCCTAATGGAAGATAGTTAGGTCATTGAGGGTGATGCCTTGGAAACCATGAATGTAGTTCTTGTGGGACCTCAGCTAGTTTCTGAAAAGTGGGTTGTTATAAACAGATCAAGCCTAGCTCCTGAATCTCTCTGGCTTCCTGTCTCACCATATGATCTCTCACTATTGTGATGCCATCTGCCATGGGGCCCTCACACAGGGTTCTGAACAGGGGCTGCCTGGCTTTACTCTTGGGTTTTTAACCTTTCAAACTGCAAGCAAAATAAATTTCTTTTTTCTTTTTTTTTTTTTTTGCGGTACCAGGGATTGAACGCAGGGGCGTTCTACCTCCGCGCTACGCCCCCGGCCCTATTTTTTATACTTTATTTTAAAACCAGGTCTCACGAAGTTGCGGAGAGCCTCACTAAGAAGAGAGAGAGAGAGAGAGAGAGACAGGGAGAGAGAGAACGAGAGAGCTGAGGCTGGCCGCGAACCCGGATCCTCCAGTTTCCGCCTCCCAAAGTACTGGGATTACAAGCGTGTGCCACCACGCCCAGCTAATAAATTTCTTTATAAATTACCCAGTCTCAGATATTTTGTTATAGTGGTGAAAACAAACTAATACAGACAACTGGCCTTGTAAGACCCCCTTCCCTGGATGATTGTCTTCTTCTGGGCTGGCGATTCTGTAATTCTCCTTTTCCTGTTCCCTGGAGGCTGGGCAGGACAGGGAAACCCTCTACTTCAAGCCTGCTGTGCTGTTTGCTTCTGGTTGGTCCCAGTGTTCATCCACATGGGCCTGGGGGTGGGCAAACTGCCTTCCCTCATGCTTCTCCCAGCTCCTCTGTGGACCCCAGGAGATGCTGCTGACCGTAGGCGCCCCACTTTCTTCCATATGCTCAACTCAAGCATGAACATGCCAGTAAAACAAAGCTTCCAATGGCTTATGAAAAGGAAAAAAAATAAAGACTCCCAAAGATTTTTGGACACCAGATCACTCTTCTCAAGCAGAACCTGATGAGTTAAATGTAAATGAATCAGAAACATGTGCGGTGGGTTTCTCTTCGAAGGCACTTGGGTTTCAAAATGAAAGGCAGGGGATAGGGGAACGAGGGAAAGGTTTTGCAAGGACCTGAATGAGAACTTCACAGAACGGAGGGCCCCTGACATGGTGTGATTTTTTTTTCCCCTGCCCTAATTTCTTTCATCCCAGGACCGTGAGAGCTGCCTGATATATGGGCCATTCTGCTGCGCTTTCCTCGCAGACACTGTGTTCCTGGTATTCCTTGTTTCCTTGCCAAAGGCCTTGTTATGCTGCGGGTTAAAACTATGCCTCACCAAAGCCGTTTTGACTTGTGCTAAGAAGTTCACAGACTTGGTTCTCATGAGATCCAGGCTTGGACGGAAGGCGCTGGCTCCATGTTTCTGGCTGGGCTGCAGATTCTGTGGCCGAGAGGGGGCGCTGTCTTGGCACCATTCAGAAACTCCTAGGAGCGCCAGGACTTTGGGTAAGTCAGCACTACCATATCACCTCCTCAGTTTCCTCTTATGTGGAACGAGGGGCAACTCCTTTCTTACCTGGAGAGAGCTGTGCAGACTGCAGAACATGTATAAATAAAAAGAATGACTTCAATGAATGTACCAGAAAGGTTGGGGATAGCTTCAAAATGGTACTTTTTTGTTTGTTTGTTTGTTTGTTTTGGTACTGGGAATTGGCCCCGGGGGCATTTTACCTCTGAGCTACACTCCAGCCCTATTTTAGTTTGCATTTTGAAACAGGGTCTTGCTAAGTTGCTGAGGCTGGCCTCGATCTTGCTATCTGCCCACCTCAGCCTCCCAAGGACTGGGATTTGAGGTGTTCATTATCATGTCTGGAAGTGAAAGAAATTTGTATTCTCTTCTTATCTTTTATGTTGAGGGAGGGTTGAGGTATAATCAAAGTTGGAATGAGGTAATTAGGTAAGAGTTTGCGAACTGCATCACTTCCTGTGCACATATTTCATGGCTATGATCTAGAACCCTAGCGTGTGTGTGTGCGTGTGTGTGTGTGTGTGTGTGTGTGTGTGTGTGACTGTGGATGGAACCCAAGGGTGCTCTACCACTGGGCTACACCCCCTGCCCTTTAATTTTTTTTATTTTGAAACAAGATCTCGCTAAGTTGCTGAGGCTTCGAACCTGCCATCCTCTTGTCTCAGCCTCCCAAGTATAGGGATTGCAGGTGTGTGCCACTGCGCCTGGCTAGACCCCTAGAATTTTAGAGCCTGGAGAGTTTCTCTTGGAAAGATAATCTCTTTGTTTTACATTTGAGAAATTTGAGGGTCTAGGGGGCAACAACTAGATCAAGTTATATAACTATCTCGCTAAAATTGCCACTATGCCTATAGGTAAGAAAAAAAAGATGCACAATTAGCAGTGAGAATATTACAAGGAATGAGGTTCAGTTATTTGTAAAGCATTTCATATATATATATATATATATATAGAGAGAGAGAGAGAGAGAGAGAGATACATATATATATATATATGTGAAGTAAATTGTTATTTTGATTTCTCTTCCTTTCACAGAGCATTCATTGGAGATACAGAAGTGGAGAGAGTAGGAAAGCAAAATGAACAGACCAAAAATGGAGTGGAAGAGAAGGCGGAGGAGAGAAGACTGTTGGATCCATTCAGACACCAGGATAAAGGAAGCGATGACCACTGAATCAAAGACCAGGCACCAGCCTTCTTGTTAACTCAGGCAGAAAGGAGAAATCATGATAAGTTCCTTTCCTAAATTAAAAAACAGTCCCCCAACACTCTTGATTTTTTGGGGGGAAGGGGGCTTGTACTAGCTACTAAATACAAGCAAAATGCTTAATTGGGAGATATAAGTTTCTTTTTTTTAAGTGCTCACCCTAAGGAAAAAAAATGATAACATGATTCTTTCTATAAGGGGCATTGAAAGCATGGGCTTCAACAGAAAATTTACAAAAGACACAGAAAATTTTTTTGTACTGGAGATTGAACCCAGAGGTATTCTACCTTTGAGATATATCCTTTTTTATGTTTGTTTTCTTTTTATTTTGAAACAGGGTCTCACTAAGTTCCTGAGGGTCTCACTAAGTTGCTAAGTCTGGCCTCAAACCTATAATCCTCCTGTCTCAGCCTCCCAAATACTGAGATTACAGGCCTGTAACACTGTGCCTGGGTCAGAAACATTCTTTATATGGCTGTTGCATCTATTGATACTGAACAAATATCAGGGGCATAGATGAAATCTTAGTATTTGACAGGAATGTCCACAACAAAGTAAGGTCATGGAGCCTGACACATCACTTGGTGACCTCAACTTATGCAGAGATTAATAGGGTTTAGGAAGCCTCAGGAGGAACAGCTAGCAAGTTAGCCCGGCGGAAGCCATCGGTGTGTCCAGAGTAGGTTGTCGCCCTAGTTAACAGCTGTGGGAGAAAGCTGGAGCAGGGTCTCAAGTGAAAAGGCAGTGGGGGGCAGGGTGATCTTGATGGCCTGGGAGGTAGAGAAGGGCAAGGGAGGACGAAGAGCTCAGGTGGGAGTAGCATAAAGCCTCAGGACTAGCCAGGTGTGGTGGCGCACACCTAAAATCCCAGTACCTGGGAAGCCGAGACAGGAGGATCGCAGGTTTGAGGCCAGTCTCAGCAACATAGCAAGACCCTGTTTCAAAATAAAAAGGACTGGAGTGTAGCTCAGAGGGAGAATGCCCCTGGGTTCAATCTCCAATACCACCCTCCCCACCAACAACAAAAATAACAACAACAACAACAAAACCCAGCTATTCATCAAAGCTATGTCTTGGAGGGCATAGAATTAGTTCAAGTGTAGGTAAAATTCCCAGAGTAGATGCCTTAGCACAGTTCTGGTTCAAAAAGTCCTGACTGAGCAGCTACAAATTGGAAACTAAAGGAACAGTAAGTAGCTGAGAGGAGAGTTCAACATGATTGTAATTCTAGCCTTAACTCAGATAAACAGTATTATTTATGGCTCAGCAAAAGTGAAAAATGTCAAAAAAAAAATCAGATTTCATCATTGACGGATCCTGGAAGTTCTCTCCTGGTTGTTCCAGAGATAGGCCAATAGCAAGATACTCCACAGAGTTAGATACCTTTTTTTGTGCATCCCTCCTCTATCAAACACTAGGCCCTCTGAGTGTTTACTTTGCGCATACAGTCCTACACTAGGCCTCCAGGCTGTGGAGAGAGATCTCATTTGGTTTCTCCAAATGCCTGACCACAGCCTCATACCCCAACTTTATTAAACATTGCACATTTGCTCAAATAGTGGGTCTGTTCTCAGAATATCTGTGAATCTGTGATTCCCATGAACCTATATCAACATGTACAATTGTTGTTGTTGTTGTTGTTCTTCTTCTTCTTCTTCTTCTTATTATTATTATTATTATTTGTGGTACTGGGGATGAACCCAGGGGTGTTCTACCTCTGAGCTACACCCCCAGCACCATTTTATTTTTTGTTTGAAAACAGGGTTTTGCTAGGTTGCTGAGAGTCTCGCTATGTTGCTGAGGCTGTCTTTGAACCTGTGATCCTCCCGTCTCAGCCAACATGTACAATTATTTTTTTTAATAATATTAAATTAGCATGGAAGGGGAGATTGGAGCAGGGAAAGAGGTGATGAAAACTGTTGAGAAGAGCTTTGATTTAGATAGGGACAGCACAGTAAAATGCTAGAGTGTAATGATGATCGGGCTGGGGCTCGAGGACTAGGAGAAGCTGAGGGAAGGTAATACTATTTACCCCAAAGGGGGGAAAACCCACAAATATTTGTAGAGGGGAGAGGAGAGTATAATAGGTTTTATGGGTCCCGAGAAACCATAGAAGATAGGCTGAGTCATAGAAGGGAATTTGAGGCCATCATGTCAATTGCCCAATGTAGTCGCTTACAAAGGAGAAAACCGAGGCCCACGCAGAAGTCGTTTTTCTAAGGCCAGAGAGCAGCACAGCTAAGGTTAGAATCCAAACGGCTAGACTCCAAGTTCAGTGCTCTCCTCGCCACATTGTGCTGAAGGGCTACAGGTGTGGGAAGAGCTGTCTTGCTAATCCTGAGAACTGGCTGACATCAAGAGGGCTGGAGAGCTCGGGGGAGCGTGGACGCGCGTGGGCAAGTCCCCCAAATCAACAGAATGGGAGGAAAGGGGGTTGTCGTGTAGACTGGAATTTTTTGAAATTTGCTTCCGGTGTCTTAATAAGCTCTGAAAACCAGAACTGCTGGAAAATGCTGAAAATCTTCTAAGATTGGGAGGTCTAAGAGACAGAGTAGGCTTGCGATGCATACAAAAAAAAAAAAATGCCGGTGCCTGGCCAGGCGGCCATGCAGCCAGCAGGTCTGGCTGTTCATATTTCAGAAAGAAAGGGCAGTGATACCCATGCCTCCCGCTGCCGAGCCAAAGAGGCTCCAGCATATTGAATAAGTTACACACTTCAGTGTCTTTAGAGACAACACAAATCCGCTGTGGTCACTCGACCTCATTCTGTGGCTTTCCCAGCAAGGATCTGACCCACATTTACCAGCCCCTTTCCCAGGGTGCCCCAGTGTCTTTCTGTCCCATTATTCGTGGATGGCTCTTATAGGAACCTGGGTCTCCATCACCAACTTCAGCGGGACTGATGAATTACCTGGCTGGAGGAAGAAAACCGTCCCGCACGACACATTTTTCCCTCCTCTTTTTCTTGCTCTCTTTGATCTTTACAAAATGTAATGTCACACAATGGCAGCCACGGAGGTCAGCCTGTCATTGTTAGTTGGTCCCTCCAGAGGGTCTTGGACGTCTAGAGCTGTTGGAAGCCCTTCAGAGTGGAGGTTAGGGTACAACAGCAGATATCAGAGGGACGATGACAAACGAGAGCCGTGTCAAGAGAGATTGTTCAAATAAACAGTGGGATGCTTAGAAGTACGACCTGAAGACCTCAGATCTTTGGTTCTCCTTTGTTGTTTCCCCCCCCCCTCCAAAACAGAAGATTAAGTTTGCTCTGAACCTGAGCTGATGAAAAGCATTCAAATAGTACTTTGAATAGGACCCCAGTCAGACCCACAGGAGAGCTACAAATTGCTTTTGGAGACACCGGTCTCCCTTTACAGAAAGTAAGCATAAAACCCACATATCTTCTTTCTATAAGGTACTAACTTGTAAATTAACCTTTAATGGTGTATAAATGATGTTCTGAAAGAACTGCTTATGCAGCCATATTTATGATCTAGAAAATTGCAAATATTTACAAGATTATAGGTGTTAATGGTCTGTCAAAAATGTTTGTATATTGTACATACATTAAACCCCGGCTTCAGACCACCCTGGTATAAAAGACCACCACTCTCTAGTTCCATATAGAGTTTCAGTTTGATTCCATATATGCCAATCCCTATAATTAGCCTGCTCCCTAATATAGATCAAGTCTACTTTATAGGGACTTCTCCCAATCGTTTTCATTGCGTTTAAATCCAGTACCCAGGCCGCCTATGTAAACTGTTTGCTACATGGCTGGGGATAGCCAATCGATCTTATGTCAGCAGCAAGTCTGTGAACTTGTCTGTCTGGTTTTTGGAGCGGGCTCCACTGTCAGGCCTAAGTACCCCTTGTTTGATTGCTTTCCGGAAATAAAATTAAGCATGTATGTGAGCTCCCGTGCTCGGCCTCTCTGCTGATGTTCACTCCTTTGAGCACTAAAAGTACATAAGCCGGGGACATAATTCATTTCCAAGGGCTGCTCATTGTAACAGCAGTAGTTTAACGGTGGCGCTGGAGACTGGGAAAGGACGCCGGACAAAAAGGGAAATGTGTTTTTTTTTTTCTCCTGTCATTCTGAATCCTACTGTGGCTTGTTTCTTTGAGCTATCTTGCTGTGTCACTGTCCCATGTCCCATGTGGGGGTGTGGCAGGAAGAAAATCAAAAACGGTCACAGGTTGTTCTGAAATGGTCCGTCCACCCTTGTTGACTATCTCATTTGCGCATTTTCATTAATGTCAAACTGTTTCCGTGGCTATTGAGAGATGACCACTCCTCCCAGGCATTTGCCAGAGGTATGTCTGCTCTGTAGGAATTCATAGGGCAGGCTTGTTTTCAAACACTACAAAAGGAGCTGCCTTCCCACCGACGCTGGTAAAGACGCATCGGCATGATTGCCGCAAGTCCTGGCATGGAAAGAGTAGCTTTTGATTTTTATATAGATCTCTAAATAATCCCTCCCACTCCACTCCCCCATCCCATCTTCAAAACAAGAGCAGGGAAATAATGAAATCAATTTCCCCTAAGCCCTCTAACTAGCCCTGACGACACACACTTAATTTACTTGAAAATTAAATAGGTGTTTGGGTGGTTGCGACGGATTGAAACCATTGAAGTTGCTGCTGAGGTCTTAAATGGAACAGGCCGGATGGCTTCAGGCCCCAAATGAGGAGCAGAAAGGCCCAGCTGAAGGGGAGAGGCTGGCGGCCCATCCAAGGAGCCAGAAACCCTATGCTGGGGAGAGAGGCGCGCTCGGTTCTCTACAGCCCCTCTCTGGGGTGATCCGCAGAGCTACCAAATCTTTGACTTGCCTAGGATTGGGGAAAGATTGGTTAATATGGCATTAGGGATCTCAGAGGGCTTGGATCTAGAAAATCCCATCAGCACTGTCTTGGCAATCCCTCCATCTTGAAATGCACTTCAGATCCTGTAGGCTATTGCTTCCCCTTCTGGAATTCTGACCTTTCTGGGATTTGCAGGCAGGGAGAAATGGGCTTCTCAGATAGTCCCAACATGTCAGAAAGCCTCACTGGCATTGTAAAGCCAACGGGACTCAGACTGCTAAGGACGACTAAAATATACTGTCACTGAAATGCTGTCAACTCAGTGTGTTTATGTCGGCGTTCTGATGAGCACAGTTTCTGATTCATAGCAACATGAGGAAATTACTTCTGAACAACCGCATGTGGTGTAGAGACAACAAAATGGTTCAAAACATGCTACCCAAGCCGGGCATGATGGTGCATGCCTGTAATTCCAGTACTTGGGAAACTGAGACAGGAGGATTTCAGGTTCAAGGCCAGCCTCAGCCACTTAGTGAGACTCTCAGCAACCTAGTGAGACTCTGTTTCAAAATAAAGAATAAAAAGGGCTGGGGGTGTGTAGCTTAGAGGCAAAACACCCCTGGGTTCAATCCCCAGTACCAAAGAAAACAAACAAACAAACATGGTATCGGGATGGAGAGGAGGGTAACAGGGTTCATGCTGGTGATTAAACCGCAAGTCCCTGGTTTAGGGGTGGGGCTCTATGCAGGCTTCTGAGCACTGGATCAAAGCAGGGGCCAAATGAGGAGACTGAAAAGTGAACACAAATGAAGATTCCCCTTAGGGACAGATTCCAATCTCCATTCAATTACTTTTCATATTGACCTAGGAGAACAAATGGCCCAACAGCCAAATGTACTATATTTGCACGCTCACAAAAGAGAGGAAGAAGGGAACCTTCTCTTTCATTCTGGAAGTGGTCCTTTTTGAGTGTGCAGAAAGAGCCCATATTGAAATTAGGGGATCCACAATGGGACCAGGCAGGTAAGAAGACCGTTTGGACCCTGGATGTTCCGGAGGGTTGTTTAAGAGGGAAGGGACCAGAATGTTCACACGTACGGCCATGCTTCCGCCCTGCCTGGTGAGGCTGGCAGAGTCTGCGAAGGAGTCATCAATTGTTTCAAACTATTTTTTTTTTAACATTATGGGTTTGGCAAAATCCCAGACATACTTTACCAAGTGCTTTTTTCCTTCATTTTAAAATCCCATGTGTATTTGAAATGCAATCCTTATGTTACTGATTCATTTACACTTAACTCATCAAAAATGCTGGTTGGGATGAATTAGTTGATGCCCAAGGAGAAGTACAGTCCCCCTTTAAAGGAGATGTTAGGAACCTTTTCCCCGTCCCACTCCCATTTGCCAAATGCAGTTCAAAGTGAATCTACACCCCCGCCCTCCCCCTCCCCCGCCACCAATTTTTAATCACATTAGAAAAGGCAATTCCAAGGGGCACTAAATTTGGGGAAATTCTTCATTCCCTTCTCCTTCCTTTAGAAATCTTGTGTATTTTAAGGGAAATCTAATCCATATGCTTCTGATTCATTTACACTTAAATCATTAAAATGTTGTTTTGCACAAGTCACTTGGTGAACAGAAATGACTCTGAGCTTTCTTTTATTATGATTTCTTCAAGCTCTTTTCTGCAAAACAGGAAGTCGTGTTGGGAAAAACTGAATATCCAAAAGTTTAAATTTGGTATGATAATTCTGAGGCCACCATGGTTTAGATAAATCTATTTTTGCCTGTCCTCACATGGGACCCAGCGCAGCTCTCTCCTTGGATGGCAGATGTATAGTCATAATTGCATGCGAAATTGCATCTGTGAGTAAGTTACTTCCTTTGAGTAATTTGAATGAAGCATGCATGCGTGCGTGCGTATGCGTGTGCGTGTGCATGTGCATGCGTGCGTGCGTGCGTGTGTGTGTGTTTAGAGGGATGCTCACACCAAATCTTTGTGGGTCCAACTCTACCTGGTAAGGTGGGATTACAAAGGAACCCCATGCTGAGTAACAACAGTGAGTGATCTTGAAATTGTTGTATATTTGCTGAAGCATGAATGAAAAACACATGGGTTACAGTTTGACTAATTCTAGCTTAAGACTAGTTAAGGTCATTGTGTCCTCATGCTCACTGACAAACTAAGAGGGGAAACTTGCTGTCTCCTTTCCTTCCACCCTCCGTGGTGACAGATGCCAGGGACTTTCACTCTCTTTCCAACCCTCTTTGTTTCCCTTTCCTGAATCTCGTAGGAGCTTGTTATAGTTGGGATCTGGAATGTCCTCCAAAGTCTCTTGTGTCCAGAGGTGGGAATTTGGGGAAGCGATTGGATCATGAGGTTCCTGACTCATCAGCGGATTCATCCATTGGTAGCTGAATGGATTCCTGAGAAGTGGGACCTCAACAAGGTAGATCAGCTAGGTAGAGGAGGTAGATCACTGGGTGGGACCATGTTCTGAAAGGATTTATCTTCACCCCAGCCCCTTTCTTTCTTTTCCTCTCTCTCTGCTTCCCAGCTGTCATGAGCCGAGCAGCTTTCCTCAGCCATGCCCTTCCGCCATGATATTTCTGCCTTGGAGCCGGCAGACCATGGACTAACCCTCTGAAAACATGAGCCAAAATAAATCCTCTCGTCTTTGTCAGATGTTTTGGTCACAGTGATGAAATGCCGACTAACAGAGCTCATGGTATAAATTCTAATGGGAACCTCCCTGTCCCAACCCCTCATTCCTCAAAGGGAGAAACAAGTCTAAGAGGTAGAGACAAAACTGGCAGTAGGATGTAGAAAAATCTCATCACAAAGTCAGGCACTCTTCACCAATTTGCCCTGATAGTAGCTACCAAACACCAAATGCAGAGGTTTGGCACATCATCTGTATTAACCTCTTCTAATCCTTAAAACAGTCCAAATGCAGTAGGCATTGCTGCTCTGGGCTTTCAGATGGGGAATGGTGTTTCTGAGCAAAGCCATGGAATTTATTTATAGAACAGCCGGGATGTGCTCTCATACTAAGCACAGTGGCTAAAAGGAGGACCATGGAGTGAGTTTGAATACCGCCTTCACCATTCAATAGTTGGTAATTCTAGGCCTGTTACTTAACCTTTCTGTGTCTCCATTTCCTCAAAAATGGCGATAATAATAGTACCTATATGATAGAGTTATTACGATTACATAAGATACTCTATGAAATAGAGTCTAGATATAATAAGCACTCAACAAATCACAGCTAATAGTCTTTCGGCTCCTCTAAACAGACACTCTAATGCTTTGGAAATTTCATCGGGACAAAAGAAGATCCTACCATGTTATGAATAAAGAGGCCAGGAGTGTCCATGGCAGGCCAGGTAATTTGGGAATGTTCTGAGGCCCTGTCCCTACCGGTCCCTCGTTCCAAATCCTGCCCAGTGGCTCACTGGCTCCATGTGCCTTCAGCTCTGCTGCAGAAAGCATGTGGTGTCGGCATCTTCCCAACATGGAATCCTAAATCAAACCCTCACACCCCGTGGGAGTGTGAAGGCAAGGTGGAGACAAGTTAGAGGGGAAAATAGCATCGCTGCAATCAGGAGTTACCATTCTCACATCGAGGGCCTAGTGTTGTCTTTAAACTACAGTTTTATGCCATCCCAGAGCAGCATTACCATTGCTAATTTGGACCACGGGTTGTGAGTGTTTCTGAAAGTTCACCTCTCAGGTGAAGCCATCTGAACCCCATTAGAATTGTGGAATGGAGATTTCATGGCAAATAAAAATACTCTATCATTTTAATAAAATCATCATGTGCAAGTGAACATGGAGGTAAGAAAGAACTAAACTTGCAAGCCCTGCCCCAGCTCTTCTTACTTGGGCTGAAATTCTAAACCTGCAAGAGAAGAGACCTTGAGCCACCCTGTTCCCAGTCTGCAGCAGGAGCTGCCACTATTGGCTAGATTTTCTCACCTCTTAACTGGAAGAATGACAGTGATGTTCCCAGGGCAGCGTCTGAGTAGGAACAGGGCAAGCAGCTAGTGAAGAGCTCTTGGAAGGGGTCCGCAATTGGTGGGAGGCAAGGAAAAGACTTCTCAGGTAGCCAAGCCAGGACACCTTTCCCCATTTGATTCCAAAATCCTCTCCCAGAGCTCCAAATACTGCTTGGGAAAACCTACGGCATCCCGTTTTCTACACCCAGGATGACACAGCCTTTAAAATTAATTTCTCAAATTGTCTAAAGGAAACTATAGCTCTGACTATTTCCAGGGTGCCAAACATCTGGATGAAGGTTGGGAGGAAGGAGTCCCCGCAGCAGGCCCCATGTCCTCGTTTGCCTGTGGCCCGGAGGTCAGTAATTGTGAGTAAATTGGCAGGGGTTCTGAAGGCGCCGTCTTGGGAGGGAAGCTGAGCACGGAGCAGAGGGTTTTACACGCTGCTGGAAAAGGGTCCCACCATGTCATCTGGGTGTCTGCAGGCCCCAAGCCCTTGGGATCTACCCTCTTTTTCCAGATTTACAAGCAAGACAAAGACTGTGCATCTTTAAAGACCAGTGAATTAGTAGTGTGTAGCATGTGGCATTAATGAGACCCTGTTGTTTGTGATCCCATCTGCAGCCAGAGAGGTCAAAAATTGAAGAGTCCTGTGGGTCCTTAGGGCTGCAGACTTCAGGGGTCTCTGACTATTATCTCAGCCATCTAGTGTCAGCTTCTCTTAGCAGAGAAATAACACTTTTTTCCCAGGTACTACTGATTACCTTCATCATCATCATCACTACCACCATTATCACCATTATTATCATCATCACCACCAACAACAACATAAACTACATTTACTATATCCAAATCAAGGGGTTTATGTGATCATTTCACTTAATCTACAAAAGCCCTTTATAGTAGGTCCCATTTACAAATCAGGATCCCATGGTTAAGTAAATTGGCCAAGGTCACCAAGGTAGCAAGTGACAGATCTAGAACATGACCTCAAAGCCTGTGATGCTGGTCAGTATGCAAGTATGCAACCCAGGTTTAATATGAATGAATGAATGGATGAATGAATGAATGAATGAACAAATAACTACAAAGGCCCACCCTGACGTGATCCTCATCAGTGACTCCTGATCATTGTAGGAGATGGTCGCGTTTGGCAAAGAGCTAGCCTTGGGATCAAAGTCCAGCACTGTCACTTTCTGGATGTGTGGCCTTAGCTGATAATTACATCTCTGAGCTTAATTCTCTCTCTGTAAAATAGGAACATTAGTCACTCCTTAGACTTGTCATAAAAATTCTTATGTATAATACTTAAAGTGCTTGTTTCATAGATTGTATTCATTATGTATTATGTGTTATTTTTCTGTTTAATTGGTAATTGCATGTGGCCTAAGGCTATCATTCAAGAAAACTATGGCCAGGCCTTCCCGTCATTCTTAGGCTTTCAGAATGTGAGGCTTCCTTTCGCGTGTGTGTGTGTGTGTGTGTGTGTGTGTGTGTGTGTTTTACTGGGGATAAACCCAGAGGCATTCTACCTCTGAGCTACACCCCCAGCCCTATTTTATTTTTTATTTGAAAACAGGGTCTCACTAAGTTGCTGAGGGCCCCACTAAGTTGTTAAGGCTGGCCTCAAACTTCTTCCTGTCTCAGCCTCCCAGGTACTGAGATTACAAGTGTGTACCACCCCTTCTTCTACTCTGCAGTCCAAGTTTCCTAGCCTCCAATAATCCTCTATCATGCAGAAACAAGCCCCATGGAGCCCAGCCTCTTTGCAGAAGGCCACAGAACTGGGGTGGGGTGGGGTACATTGTGTCTGCTAAACAAAATGCCCAGGTTTTGAGAGACTAAGGAAAAAATTTCATGTTTCTTATTTTGCAATTTGCAAATAATTATTTCCATCCATCTCACCAATAATAGTCAACGATAATCAACACTTCCCTACTTCTCAGTAAAATTGCTTGAGTTCTTGAAAATGTTTTCATTAATCTTTCCTAACCCCCACCAGGCTGCTCTTGGACTAACTCTAGCACAGGTGATGTACAATGCTGGACAATGAAGGAATTCAGATGGGAAACCCCTTGGGAAGGGCTCAGCTCCTGATGCAATCTCTCTTCAGGTAAAACGATTATCCACTAATTTTTTTTTTCTCCAGATCAGTTTCACAGTTCCTACATAAATTTCTGGCATTAGATCATGGAGGCTTAATCAGTAATGAGAACATGTAACCAAGGTACCTGAATGTCTTACACTTGATGGTCTTGGATGTCGAACATTTAACAAGCTTGTGTAAAAGCTGTGTGATATACACTAGGCCGCAGAAAAGTGACCCATTTACAAAGCCTGATTGGGTTACACTGCCACGCTGACCTTCTCGCTTTGTAAACAGGCTACTTTTTCACTGGGATAACACGTAGATTAAATTTCCATTAAACATGAACCACTTCTAAATTTGTTCAATTAATTCTGACTTCTTTGGGGGAAAGGCAGAAATGCATTCCTTTCTTTTACAAGTCTGTTTCTCACAAGGAACATCCTTGCCATTTTGCCTGAGCCTCAGGAGAGCAAAAAGCATCACTTTCCGGGGCAAATGTCTGCGCTTTGTGGATCACCTTGATAGAGCACTACATTCCAGGTGTTTATGCCATATCACACAGTATGCAGGAAGCCCAAGGAAAGCGGGGACTTCCTTCCACCTTCTCTATCTGCCCCCCAATGTTCTTTCTGGTATATCCTACAGCCCCTAGCTCGAGGATCATGGAAATACAACCACCAGTGTGTCTCCACCAAAACCCCATCAACACAGGGCTGGCATGAAAGGGAATCACCAAGAGTCAAATGGCCCGGTAGGATTGAAGGGAGGAGCTACTTTCCCTGCTGTCTTTCTCCCCCACCCTCATACCCTCCCATAAGTATCCATCGGCTCTTTCCTTGTTCCCTCTTCCTCTTTCTGGCCCTCCTTGACAAGAGTCACTTAAACCTTGGCATTGATGGAGTTCAGAGTCCAGATGCATCTAGTGGTTGGAGGCATGCTGTTCCGTAAAAGGTGAAGGGGCCGGGTCCTCTGTGTCTGAGGGATTCCATGTATCTGCAACCAGGGCCACAGGAATGGATTCTTCTCTGCCCAAGCACAGATCCTCCCATCCTTTATCAGCTTCCTTCCTCACCATCCCCTCCCTGCATCCTAGACACCAGGGGCCTGGAGATCAGTATCTAGTATCCTGTCCTTTCTAGCAAAGGTCCCACCCTAGAGATGCTAGAGTCAGTGGTCTCAGGTGTAGCCTGGATTCAGGACTTTTTAAAAGCTCCCCTGGTGATTCTGATGGACAGCAAAGGCCAAGAAGCACTTCTACAGAGGAATCAGAAGGAAAATCCTCTTCTTTCTGAGGACCAGCGCTACTGGAGACAGAGCCAAGGGGAAGGAATGCTGGGAAGTTGCAAGGTCATTCATATAAGCTGCTGAGCATGGGCACTCCCAGCCTTAGTTTACACACATGGGCAATGTCAGAGCAGCCCTGTCGTAACTTTTATTGGAGAAAACACCGACTTTAGTTCCTCTATCTTTAGGCTCCTGTTAGCCACGGAACACTGTCTCGTAGTCATGATTTTAAAATCAATGAAAACATGAACGCTTTGTACTCTCCTAGGTGCAAAGTGCTTCAGAATATTGTAAATTACCAATGACCGGTGATAATGGTGGGGACCGGGCAGTGGTTCAGAAACGTCATGTGCAGAATTGTTTAATTTGCCTTTGTTCCTCTGAAAGATTTCTGGCACACGTTCTGGTGAAACACCTTAGCTTTCATAACAGGTGATTGGGTCAGTATTAGGAAAACTTTCTGTAGTTACTGAATATCTGTTCTCCAAATCCTTGACAGAATATATGACCTTTAATAGCTTTGAATGTTCTATTGCTCAGACCTTATTAAAAACCCAGTTTTAAGAAATGCTATTCTATAGGGCTTGTGCAGAAGACAAGAGAATACTTTCTGATGATCAGCACCGGCATTATGGAAATCAGGCTGTACTGTGCACACAGCATAGAACATCAGGGTGCCCTGTACGGTCCCAGTGGAAGCAAATCCTGGGCTCTTCCTTGGCAGTGTCAATGTTGCCCCCGATGAAGCCAGACCATCAGTGAGCTATGCACCTGGACCACGGTGTTCTGGCCTCTTGTCCACATGTTTTGACTGTCCTGGTCATCAATTTCCACTGGCATCCAGAATGGTTCAACAACCGACCTGTCAGAATTTACTGTTGAGTCAGTTGAAGCAATGCCATTTCTAAAGATCTACAGGAGAAATGTCATTATGACCATAGGACCAGGAGCAATTGTATTTCTCCTGAGAATCCAGGCTTGTGTGATCTGATGCCAGCCAGGAATTAGGTTTCCTTCCTCATCCTGCTGCTAGGAGGTGTTATTAATTGGAGACCTATTTTTAGCACTTGGGTAGAACCTTATAGATGTGTTTAGTTTACTGAAGCCACCTCTTGCCTCACCTAATTTCCTTCACTTCTCTTTCTCACTCTCAATTATTATTTTTGTCTTACTATACTGCATGCATTTCAAATAAAATGAAACTCCTTTTAAGTAGTGGGAGTAAGGCAAACAAGCAAACACATAAATATATCTGGCCTAGAAATGCATTTAAATGATTCTGTTGCAGATTTAATGCCCCCATTTGTTCTTTAATGAGCAGAAGATATTTCCAAGAGTTCTAGCCCTGGTTCCCTCCTCAATTAGCTGTGTAACTTTGGACAGACCACTTTATTCCCCCCAGGATTTAGGTTTCTTCATCTATTGAGTGAAGAAGTAAAATGCATGGTTTTTAAGGTCGCTTTCATTTGTGACAACCTTAGATGTATAAAGGGGTTTGCATTCTCTAAACCCATATCAACCACCCACAAATGTTCTAAATGGCAGAGAGAGGCCAGCTTCGGATCATATTCTGTGGTTGAAGCAGAGTCTATCATTCATAAGAAAATAATGAATAGCTAATTGTCTTGCACCAACTTTGTACTTTTCTTGTGAAATTTATCATTGAATGGACACTTCTGAAATTCATTTTCTGCAATATCCTGAAGACAGTAGGCACAAAGTATTTACTAAATATCATTGAATAAGTAAAGGAAGGGATGAATATATGGATGGATACATTCTTGAATAGTTTCTCTAATTTATATGAACCTAAAGATCTCTTCCTACAGAAGTTAGGAGTACTGGTGCCTTTCTTCTTCTCCTTCTCCTTTTAATTCCCCCTGTTTAATATGCATTTTGCATTAGCTTTCAAACTTCCTTTGGGTGGGAATTGGAACAAATGAAATGAGGGCAAGTCATTGATCTTAAGCATCAAATGAAAATGGTGCAGATGTGAGATGCCATCTAATCTGGAAACTTGAACAATGGGGAAGAAAAACCTTTGGATAGTGAGAGGTTGACACTGCTAATTGTTTAACAAAAATAATCACTGCTGATCTAAATGCAACAAATCAAAATACTGGCCTAACTAAAATGGGACCTGCCTATGAACAGAGGGCTCGTTTTTTAAAAACTCAACTACACACTCAAGTAAGACTTCATTTATTACCTTACTCCCCAAGTCAAATTATGCTTTCAGAAGCACGTCTTAGGAACTACAGTAGAAACATTATTTTACACCACTGCAAAACTATGCAGAGCTCCCATGTTAAAGGAGGCCAATTAAAGAAATATCAAATAAACACAGTTTGGCTTTCTTTGGAAGAAAAATGACCAATCTCTTTTTTTAAACTAATATTAACAGGGCTATCTTTTTTATTACCAATATTGGATGTGGCTATTGTAAGCAGTTTCAAGTCCTTTTTGGAAAGAAGCAAAATAGAAATACATTCAATAAATGAAATGATGTGACAGGTTTAGCTTGCCCTCCAACTTTCTTGCTTGGAAACAATTGTTCAAATTGTTTAAAAGTAATACAGTTTCAGGTGATAATCATGATAGTTATACTATTTTAAATATGTGATAGTGTATAATCGCCTATTATAATGAAAGGGAAACTTTGGATTGCATATCATATTTCATAACCAATTGTGGGCTTGCTGAAGCTAAATAACTTCATTCTTCAGAGTACGTCTTCCCCTCTCTGTTGAGAAGAACAATGGTACGATACACAGACCTGATTTGTGTGGTGGATTCCAACCAGATGCTTTAAGAACAAATACTCTGTGGGAAGAAATTCGTATTGATTTAAAATTTCGTATAACAATATCAAACTCCCCTAGATTAATGAAATAATAGCTACATTTTTATTTCTCATTAGCCACATGTCAATTAAAGAATGATAAATTCTTGGCTCCTGTGCAATCACTTCCCTTACTGTGCCTATGACAGACTTTACTAATCAACTCCACTGGGCCTTGGCTTCAGGATTATATAACTACTATTTCGATAATTCGTGTGTAAGATGAAAGTTATTTGCCATGTATTTTGAATTAGGAAAAATAAAGCAGACGGTCTATGAAATGTTTTAAGTATGTGTATCTCAAGACTGATTGGATTATAAATAAAGAATAAAACTGGGGATTTCAAGTCCTAAGTCTTCAAAGGCAATAAAGAATTGGGGATCCTTGGATTGTGTGTGTGTGTGTGTGTGTGTGTGTGTGTGTGTGTGTGTGTTTTCTGTTCTCTTTTTTTCTTAATGAGAAAATGGGCGTTTGTTCCTATGAAGATGAGGGGGACATTAGTGTTGAAGGGAGGCCAAACAAGTGGGAATCCAATGCCCTTAGCTTGTTTCAACCACTGTACAAATATATAGAGTAAAACTATTCCGCAGAAGTTTGGCTTATTTTTCCCTTGGGAAAGTGTTAATAATAGTGTAGCCGAAAATCCAGAAGCACTGGTAACTGCCCCAGTGATTAAATCTCAGTAAGTGCTTTGAGACTGCTGGCTTTCCATAGGGAAGAAAATAAAGTCTGTCTTTTAATTTATCATCATGCAAAAAGCCAAGAGACCCAAGACACTGAAGAGGCCACCCTTCTGCACCTGGATCTCACGACCTTTGCTTTTATTTACCAGGGCAGGTCCATTTCTGGCATCTCTCTCCTATTCCAGTGATAAACATACTGTGTTCATGACTGCAACTTGACAAGTCTAGCTATCTATTCATGGCAAGTTTGTCCAACCTTTATCTCTTTTTGGGAATTTTCTTTTATTTATTTATTTATTTATTTTTGGCACTGGGGATTGAACCCAGGGACATTCTACCTCCAAGCTACACGTCCAGCCCTTTTTATTTTTTTGTTTTTGAAACAGGATCTCTTCAGATTGCTGAAAGTCTAAGTTGCTGAGGCTCGCCTCAAACTTCCGATCCTTCTGTCTCAGCCTCACAAGTACTGGGATTACAGGTGTGAGCCACCACGCCAAGCTTCTTGGCTATTCTTGGCCTTTTATTCTTCCATATGGAGTTTAGAATCAGTTTCTGAAGTTCTATGAATAATCCTATGGGGGTTTTGATGGTGTCTCCTTTCAGTTTGCAGATGAGGAGATAACTTTTTTTTTATAATTTGGGGACTTTCTATCCAAAACCATGATGTAGCTGGCCATTCATTCAGATTGGCCTTTATGTCTTTCAACATCCCCTTCTTGTGACAATCCCCAGTTAGGATGATCTTAGCTACAGGTAAATAGTGATACTCTGAGCTATTCTTGCCAGCCTGTAGGTGGCGTGGTAACTTCCAGCTCCATGGCCAGCCTGTAGGTGGCATGGTAACTTGCAGCTCCATGGCCAGCCTGTAGGTGGCGTGGTAACTTCCAGCTCCATTGCCAGCCTGTAGGTGGCGTGGTAACTTGCAGCTCCATGGCCAGCCTGTAGGTGGCGTGGTAACTTCCAGCTCCATTGCCAGCCTGTAGGTGGCGTGGTAACGTGCAGCTCCATTGCCAGCCTATAGGTGGCGTGGTAACTTCCAGCTCCATGGCCAGCCTGTAGGTGGCGTGGTATCTTCCAGCTCCATTGCCAGCCTGTAGGTGGCGTGGTATCTTCCAGTTCCATTGCCAGCCTGTAGGTGGGGTGGTAACTTCCAGATCCATTCCATATCTCCCCTGTCTCCGGGGTCGTCATCTCTCCGTGGGGCTGAGCTCCATGGCTCACACTGTTCACTTGCTGGACAGTGTGCCTGCTGGGCGGCTTTCCCTTCCTGGATCATTCTCCATTCTCTTGCTCCTGTTTCCTGGTTTCACCTCCTAATACACCACACATCCTTTCACCCTTGCCTCAGGGTCTGCTTCTCAGGAAACCCTGACAAGTGTTAAATAGACTTCCAAGGCAAACGCAGTAAAATTGAGTTCTCAGAACCTACAAGCAAAATCTTCCACCAGTGGTAACCTCCGGGGAGGGTCATTCAGGGGAAGACGCTGGGCTTTGGAGTCTAGAAGATGCTTGGATTCCACTCCCTTACTAATGCTCTAAGGCCTTAACCAACCTCTGCCTTCCACCTACATAGAAGAAATAGTCATTTATGCCTCATCATGATGTACTGATGATTAAAGGATGTGTTAGTTCTTCCACTCATTGAACAAATATTTATTTCTCCAGACACAACATATGTAAGGAGTATGGTTAAGTGACTGGCTCAGACAGCTCAACAATAAATGGAAACTATGGTTATTGCTGTTGATGAATAGGAGGCTGTTATGGTTAGACATCGAATGTCCCCTGAAGAGCTCATGGATCAATGTTCAGAATTGGTGTAATTAACTCATGAGGCTTGTAATCTTATCAGTGGATAAATCCATTGTAATGGGTTTACTGGGTGGTAACGTAGGCAGGTGGGCTGTGGCCGGAGAAGGTAGGCCCTGGGGGTATGGCCTTGGGGGACTGTGTTTTTGCCATTGAATCCCCTTGCTTGCTTGTTTGCTCTCTCTTGCTTCAGGCCTCCATGATGTGACAGCACAGCCCTTGTTCTCTCCCTCTCTCTGCTTCCTGCCACCATGTCCTGAGCTCTGCAGACCCTGCAGGGTCTCACATGAACTGAACCCCAAATCTCTAAAAACTGTGAGTAAATAAATCTCCCTCCTCTATGTTGTGTGGCCAGTTGTTTTGGATTATATCAGTGAGAATATTGATCAAAACAGAGACAGAACAAGTTTTTGGAGAACTAGTGACAAGCAGGAATATTTGGTAGCATAGGGACATGCCCATGCCCGGGAAGAGTGTATTAGCTCTCCTTCTATAGGTGTTGGTGTCACCTGGGTTAAAGGACCCAGTGTATTAGCTGTGTGGTCTTATCAACCTCTCTGAGCCTGTCTGTGGGGTGGTAACCATGGTCCCTCCTGAAAGGATCATGGGGAAGCAATGGACACAAAGGACTGGCACCCTGCAAAGTCAGTTTTCTTAATCTTCTTTCCCTGCAGGTCCCATAGTTGCTGACTTCTGAGTATATCACATTGCTTTCTCCTGAAGTGATAACTCAGCACATTCAAAGGCATTTAGACAAGACCAGTTGGAGGACATGCTGCTGCCCATTCTTCCCCAGGATGAACAATTGCTAAAACAATATGGCTTTTCATACATTTGATATAGGCAACGAATAGGACCTGAAATCCATTAACTAACAAGTGTTTAGAATGTAGGATTAGAGAAAACATACTGAGTATAAGCTACAGGCAGGGGGAATGGTAGCAGTTTTATTCAGTCTTAACGATCTTAAGATGAGAACAATTACATGTAGGGAAAAAGTGTGTGTTTTGGACTCAGATGGACCCGATTTTAATTCTAGCTCTGCCATTTTCTACTTATGTGTGATGTGGGGCTAACTGGACCTTTGGTTTCTTCTGTAAATTGCAATCCATAGTTTGTAGTGATATTAATAAGTAATTAGAAAAATATATAAAATGCCCAATTTAGTATCTGGCATGTAATAAATATTCAACAACAATAAATGGTAACAGTTGCTGCTATGTAGCTGTTGTGTAATTCTGAACCATGCATCCTAGTGGTTTTTTACCCAGGCTTGTTAGTCTAAAGCCTGAAATATTTGTAAGAAACATGTGTCATACTTCCAATATAGATGGTGCTCAGTTTTTATAAGTTTAGTTTCCAAATGTCCTGCATTTCTGTATATGTTAAAATCCCTAAATTTCCTCTCCTGTAACCAAACTCAGACTTGTACCTCATCTTGCCAGATAACCATTTCAAGCATGTTTCTACGGTGCTGCTTGCCAACTGGGTTTAGTAGCAATGCCATTCTGATCTGCAAAGCAGCATTTGTTTGTCAATTATCTGAATATCATATTGTATTTCTCTTGTTATGATATAAAAATGAATGGAGAATGAAAAAATGATAGATACGGTCCTAGTGCTAAGCATAGATTTAGGAAGGAAACCAACGGCAAGATCTTTCGCCTTGCTTTGATATTCTTTTGACATAAGCTGGGTAGTACTGTGTTATAAGGTAAAGGAAAAGGAAAGAGATTTCTGGGACAAATAACTGATGCTTAAAACTTATGCATAAAAGATAAGACAGAATTGGAGATTTTATAATATTTTTTTCAGTTCTCTGAATGGGAATTCCCTTATGGATGACTACATTTTTAACACTTGTGGATTAAACTTTATTTATTTTGGGAGGGACTGGGAATTGAGCCCAGGAGCATTTTACCTCCGAGCTACACCCCCAGCCCTATTTTTTATTCTTTGTTTTGAAACAGGGTCTCATTAAGTTGCAGAGGGCCTCACTAGGTAGTTCAGGTTGGCCACAAACCTGCGATCCTCCTGTCTCAGCCTCCCAAGTACTGGGATTACAAGCATGTGCCACGACGCCCGGCTTGTGGATCAAACTTTATCATAACTATTAGTGCTGTATCATATACATCAAAGGAAACTGCCTATATTTCTAAAATTCTGTAATTCAACATGGGAAGTTTCCTTCTACAATTATAACAACTCACATGATAACACTGACCATGGCTGCTAAATTGAAGCTCTGATTGACAAATTCCATTTTGACTAATAAAAAAAAAAACTGCAACATTTATTATCGATTAACTACTTGTTCGGGAGGCTAAGTTTTTTAAAGCATGAGTTCCAACAGGAAAAACACAAAGCAAAGGCAGTTTGTAAAGGAAATAAAATATTGGAAACCAAGTGGGTCCTACAAACACAGCCAGGCAACTTTGTAACACGAGCCGCTGTCATTAACTTCTGCTACAGAAATGGGTCAGTGGCTGGTGTTACTGTGTATCTGTTAGGGACTTGATCTGTTTGAAGAGATTGACTTCTTGGGGGCAGAACAGCTACAAAATCTGAGTTCAGTCCCCACTGAGGCTTCTGCCCCTGGTTATCTGAATGAGGAGGTTTGCTCTAAAGAGTCAGATCCCGAGGCTGACCCCTATCCTATCTAAGTAGCATGTATCTCAAATTATATTTCTAAGACAGTCTACAATCAACTTACGGCTACTGCTTACTTCCTGCCCATCTTATTAGAGATGGTGGTAGTGTGGAATTATATAAAGGCGCAATGTTGATTGCAGATGCCTCTGTTTAGGCAAATAGTACACACATCTACAAAGAGATGCTCTCTTGACAGGCAGGCCTATTTTCACTTGATTCAGGGGAGGAGACCCATCTGCCTTTTCTCTCTGACCTTTTAGTAGCTCGATGCTGAGTGTCTTCTCTTTTAATAAATTGCAGCAAGGCTCTCCTATTAAAAGAATCCATAAAACATGACTTAGTGCCGTAGCAAAACTACAAAAATCAATGACCAGCCCAGCTCCTGCAGGCCTGTGCGGAAATTTCAGAATAAGAGTAGGATTCTCCTGTTTCCTTAGAGAAGTGCTTTTTTTCTTGATAGCGTCTCCTAGCTCCCACTTCTATTTAGTCTTCATTTTAATGACATAATTAAAAGGGACTAGAATGTTTTCTCCTTTAAAACATTGTAAATGAAATGACCTTCTCTTGTATACACATTAAATAGTATTACTTTAAGGGTTTGCTGTGAGGTTTAAAATGTTACTGACAGCTGGGTGTGGTGGCACACGCCAGTGATTCCAGTACTTGGGAGGCTGCAAGAGGAGGACTGTAGGTTCAAGACCAGCCTCAGCAACTTAGCAAGACCCTGTTTCAAAATAAAAATAAAATAAGGCTGGAGGTATAGCTTGGAGGTAGAATGCCCCTAGATTCAACCCTCAGTACCACACACACACACACACACACACTATAAATTTATGTGTGACTACATTTCAGAATCACCATGAAGTCAGTTTGTGTGGGATTTAAGCTTTCCTTTTTTTATATTTTATTTTATTTGTGATACTGGAGAATTGAACCCAGGGCCTTACACAGATTTAAGCTTTAAAGTTGGCCCATAAGATAAAAACTGGCAATGGTCAAAGTTAACAGTGAAAATTCTTAAATCACCCATAACATCCACTATGGAACCATCTCTCCCTATGTCTAGCATCACTCGTGTGGAAGGAAGAATAACTGTTTCTTCTGGGCATGTGATGTGGTGTCCCACCCACACAGGGAAGTTATGGCAAATGTCACAGGAAAAGATATTTCCTTAGAGCCACCATGACCTGCTTTCCCTTTGCCTCCTCCACTGAATATAAGCTCCTTGAGGTCATAGTTAATATCAATCTCCTTTATTGACATATCTTTACCAAGCACACCTAGCATAGTGCCTCACAAAGAAGACATGCTTGGTATATATCTTTATAATTATTTGCTGGAGATCAGAGGACAGGAGTAGGGAAGGAAAGCCCATCACTCACACAGACTCGAGGGCTGCCATCCTGCATGTCCCAGGTGTGCTACAAGAACCTCCTACGCACAGCATCTCGTGCCTCCTTTCTACTTTCTGAGCTATCACCTCACTAAACCCCACTCACACTTCAAGATGGTCTGTGGCTGAACTCGGGCTCAGCTGGCCTCTCCACTCCAGGACAGTGAGGTTTCACTGAACTGAGAATGTCTTCAAAGGCACACAATGACAGAACATGATCATTGAATGGGTTCTAGATTTTAATAACAAATCTAACATTCTTCAAATACTCCTTAAGAACAAATGGAAAGTAAAACTGTAATTCCAGATTTTGAATGTATAGATTAATGTATACTTTTAATACATGTAGCCCTTGAGTCATTTTTCCTGAATTTGGCTCTCATGGCAAGAAGAAGGTTCATAAGCTTTCTAATCCCTTAACCTTATACTTGATCTGAGAGCTGCTATGTGCCTGTTGAGGTTTAAGGAAGCCAAACCCACATTTGGCTTCCAAATCACCCACACCTTCTAATGGTTGTCCAAGTTTACTTTGTCCAACTGGGTCTCTATGACCTTGGCCTCCAATCAGGGTGTGCCTCTGTTGTGGTCTCCTCCCAAGTAACACCCTCTTTCTTGCTTGTCCCTTTGGGTGGTTGAGTGTCCAGATTGCAACGCGGACTCAATATGTGGCCCATTCCCATTGACTAAGATTTCTTGAGGAGCTTTGAGCCTCCTTGCTCAAGCTTGGCTTTTTATTTGCTTCAGTCCTATTGCCATAGAGTCTCTGGTTAAGAACTTGGCCTCATTCACTTGCCATCTGGCGTCTGTGTCCTGTCCTAGAATACTGACCTCTGGGCCCTGGATCTCTGCTGTCTGAGTCTTTCTAGTCACTCTGGAAGATGCTCATTTTCAGTTGCTCCATCTGATGTGAACATGGCAGCACTTGGGAAAACAAAGATAAATGGGAAAAGGCCCACCCGGTTACCATCCACCACATTTGGAATGTATCTGACTGTAAAATTCCTTGTGTGAATTTATAATGGTTGCTGGTGAACTCAGCACTTTGCACTGAATGGCTTCTTTCGTTCAACCTCGCTTGTGAGGTTTGTTCGTATGGTTAAATGGAGCAGTGGAGGTTGTACACTCTCACTGTTGTGTGGCATCTCACTGTGTGACTGCACCATGATGCATTTATGTCAGACATTTATATCAGAATGGGATTGCTATATTGTAGGTGAATATTCTTCTTTAGGAGATAATGCCAGTTTTTCAAAATCGGTTGCACCAAATGTCTCATTTGCCAACGGCACACAAAGATGCCAGCTGCTCTACATCCTCCCCAGCACTTGGTAGTTTCTGCCTCTTTTTTATTTATTTATTTATTTATTTATTTATTTATTTATTTATTTTGCGGTACCGGGGATTGAACACAGGAGCATTCTACCTCTGCGCTACGCCCCCGGCCCTATTTTTTATACTTTATTTTGAAACCATGTCTCACAAAGTTGCAGAGGGCCTCACTAAGGAGAGAGAGAGGGGGAGAGAGAGAGAGAGAGAGAGAGAGAGAGAGAGAGAGAGAGGGAGAGAGAGAGAGAGGGAGAGAGAGAGAGAGGGAGAGAGAGAGAGAAAGAGCTGAGGCTAGTCGCGAACCCGGATCCTCCAGTCTAGGCCTCCCAAAGTACTGGGATTACAAGCGTGCGCCACCACGCCTGGCTTCTGCCTCTTTTTTTTTTAATGCTAATTTGGTTGATGTCATGTTACTATCTTTTATTTTGCTCCAAATATCTGGATATGAGCTAGACATTCCTTGGAAGTGCTTGAAATGAGCATCTACTCATGACCTGGGCAGTTAGCTTTTACTGTCTCTTTTCTTTTTTGGTGTTGGTACTGGGAATTGAACTAGGGACATTCTACCTCTGCAATACACCCTCCCCCTTTAAAATTTTTGTTTTGTTTTGTTTTGAAACAGGGTCTCACTAGGTTGCTGAGAGTCTTGCTAAGTTGTTGAGGCTGGTCTTAAACCTCCTAGCCTCCTGTTTCAGCCACCCAAGTACTATACTGTGTCTTTTTTTTTTTTTTTTGCAGGACCAGGGATTGAACGCAGAGGCGTTCTACCTCCGTGCTACGCCCCCGGTCCTATTTTTTTTTTATTCTTTATTTTGAAACCGGGTCTCACGAGGTTGCGGAGGGCCTCACTAAGGAGAGAGAGAGAGAGAGACACAGAGAGACAGAGACAGAGACAGAGCGAGAGCTGAGACTGGCCGCGAACCCGGATCCTCCGGTCTCAGCCTCCCAAAGTACTGGGATTACAAGCGTGCGCCACCACGCCCGGCTCTGTGTCTTTTACATATAGCATTGAGCCCCTCTCTTAGTCTCTCTCCTTTTAAAACACAAGATGCTTCATAAATCAGGATTAAAGCCACTTAAGTCATTAACATTGACACAGTGATCCATGCTTTTTGAAATTAATTCGAAAAGAGCAAATATTCTTATTCATAATCATACTCTAACTCTGAGACTCTAAAGGTCACATCATTTTAATGAGTTCTATAACTTCTATAGTGACCATTGACAAGCAGCAAAAACAGCTGTCCTGAAAACAATTAGGTTAGGTTTAGGTGGCCTGTAACCTAACCGGAAGATCATGACTACACAACTGTGTATGTGTGATGATCTCCAAAAGCCACAAATATATATATAAATAGTATGTATGTATATATATATGTATATATATATATATATGTATATATATGTATGTATATATATATGTATATATATATATATATTTGTGTGTGTATATATATACATATATATATTTGTGTATACATATATATCTTCATGGTTCTTCCAGAACTGGGAGAATGTGATTGATCCACAAGTAAAAATTAGAGAATAATAGAAATGAATATTTAATCAATTGTTAAGTAGGATATAATAATTATAAGTATAGGAGTACGTGATATTATTATCATTAGACAGTACTATAGTTTCTCTCTTGTTTCCCACAGTACATAAGTTCCCTGAACACAGGTCCATGGCTGTCTTTTTTTAGTGTAGTATTCTCACTGCTAGAAACGTGCCCTGTATACCAGAGCATTCACTACACATTTAGGAGACTAAATTGAAGGAAGAGTAAACATGGATCAGAATAAGTAGCTGGGGAAAGATGATTAAGATTTATGTAGGCAGAATGGGAAACACAGGGTTTTCTAGACAGAAAGCATATACCAGCTCTATCTCAGTGTTTCCTGTTATAGCTATAATATTTTATATTTTTAAAAAACCCACAAAATCATGGAAGTATATGGGTCTCAATGAGGTAAATAAAGTATTAGATCTAGACATGTTCACAAACAAAAATTAATTATTCTGTAGGTCAGAAATGAAACAGAAAAAGAGGCAAGTTGCGGGTGAGGGTCTGAGCTTGGGCCTGGCAGGAGGACAAGAATAACTAGAATCAAGAAAGGCGGCAGCTTAGCACTTAATAGTTCACTAGGAATGAAACGTGCTTAAAATCAAGATAAGAAGCTGGACTCACTGTTTGAAACCAGGAGGTATTGTGGATGTCACAGTTTGTCAAAGGAGAAACTGTTGTTGTCTACTGTTGCTATAGCTGTGGCCTTAGGAGGCCGGGAACAGTGGTTTTACTTTAGAACAGTGAGTCAAACTATCACTAGCAGGGGGAGGGGACTCAGACCCCACATATCCCCAGTATCACCATGGAGCAGGAGTCCCTATTAATGATCTAGTTGTCCTGGGAGACTTGGGTAGGGGACCTCGTAGATGTGACAACGAAACCTTTACATGAGGGAAGATGAGTGGGATGGAGAGAGAGAGAGCAAAGGCTCAAAGAAAGTCAGATATACATCAGACTTCCAAAGTACAAAGATATCCAGTGCTAAGTAAATGTGAAGAAGAATATAAAGACCAAAAGGGAAGAGAGAGGGAGAGAAAGAGGGAGAGAGAGAAAGAGAGAGAGAGAGAGAGAGAGAGAGAGAGAAAGAAAGAAAGACAGAGAACATTATACACATTCTTACAAATGGGTATAAATGGAAAAAAAGGAATGGAATATTTGCAAATTGTTTAGCAACATATTTAAAAAAAATCAGTAGCAAGTAGACTATATGCGAGAAATGCAATGATGGTCTACCATCAAAAATATCTATGAATATAATCTGTCACATGAATAAAGGGACAAAACCATAACATCTTAATAGATAGAGAAAAATATTTGGTAAATTTAAACCCACAATCATTATTTAAAAATAAATCTTGGTAAAGAAGGAATGGAAAGAATTTCTCTTAACTTAATAGAAATCATTTAGTCAAGAACATAGAGCAAACATCATTCTTAACAGTGAAATTTCAAATACATTCTTATTAAGGTCAGACAAGCCAGGCTGGGCTGTCCTCATCCTGGCATTTAACGTGGGTTAGAGGCCCAAGAGGATGTGATCAACAAAAGCAGAAGCACAAGAATTAGAAAGGATGACATGAGCTTATTCTTACTTGCAGAGTTTATGATTATCTTTCTCAAAAATTCTTGGGTAATCTATAAGAGAAACCATTTAAAATTAGAGAAATTGGTGGGATTGCTGGATTAAAAATCAAACATGAAAATCAACTGTATTCCTAGACAACACTAATAACCATCTTGAAAAGATAATAGAATAAAGACCATTCATAGAGAAACAAACTGCTTTGATGAATATACCCAACAATGTCTAAGTATTTGGTAGAGAACAGTTCATAGACTATTTTGCATAACATATCAAATTTGTGGATTGGAAACAACTCTCCTGATTATTCTATAAATTCAATGCAATTGTGTTAAAATTCTAATAGAGATTTCTGTGAAAACTGACAAGATGATCTTAAAATTCAATTGAGAATGTATATAGAGAGTAGATAGATAATATTTTTAAAAAGATCAAATTATAGAATCTTTCCTTATCAGATATTAAGAATTAAGCAAGAGTATTTAAGAGAATATGTCTTAGGATCAGTAATAGGACAATAGGCTATTTGAACAGACTAGATTCCTCAGAAACAGATCCAGATATATGGAAAACAAGTTCACGATAGAGATGGCACGGCAATTTAATGGGAAAATCATGGAGTACTTATTTGATAAATCATGCCAGGGTAATTGATTTTCCATAAGAAAAATATGAAATTAGTTTCCTACTTCACACCATACAAAATACAAATTCCATATGGATAAAAACATAAATGTGAAGATTTGCTGGGTATGGTGGTGCACACCTATAATCCTATTACCTGGGAGGCTGAGACGGGAGGATTGTAGGTTTGAGGACAGCCTCAGGAACTTAGTGAGACCCCCAGCAACTTGAGACCCTTTCAAAATAAAAAAAAAATTTAAAAAGGGCTGAGGGTGTAGCTCAGAGGTAGAATGCCCCTGAGTTAAATTTCCATAACCACAAACACACACACACACACACAAAAAGAGAGAAAATTCAAAACTATATATAGAAGAATATCTTTACAGTGTAAACGTAGAGAATAGAAAACCAAATACAAAATTAAAATGTCAAAATTTAGATTATAGCCAGGCATTGTGGCTCACGTCTGTAATCCCAGTACTTGAAAGGCTGAGACAGGAGGACACAGCTTTGAGGCCAGCCTCAGCAATTTAGCAAGGCCATCAGTAACTTAGCAAAACCCTGTTTTACAAAAACAAACAAACAAACAAACAAACAAACAAACAAACAAGCAAACCAAAAAAAAAAGAAAAAAGAAAAAACAAAACAACCCAGGGATGGAGAGATGGAGGTGTAGCTCAGAGGTAGAATGCCCCTGGATTCAATGCCCAGTAGCACACACACACACACAATTACATTAAAATGTAAATGTGTCTATAATAAAAATTACTCTACAAAAAGTGAAAAGGCAAGCCAGCAACTAGCCTGGGAAAGATATTTGCATATAACCAGCAATAGATTACTACCTGGAGTAGGTTATTAACTTGCACAAATCCATAAAAATAAAATAGTAAATGATTAAAAAACAGCAAAGAATGTGAATAGGCAAGTCACAAAAGAAAAAAAATGAATGGCCAACAAACACATGGAAAGATACTCAACCCCAATAAAAATTAGAGTTGAAAACTAGAAATATGAGACACTGATCATATAGAAAAAAATTAAAGTCCTAAAATAACCTCTGTTGGAAAAATTTAGGGCAATGAAAATTTGCATGGCCTGCTGCTCATGGGAATGTAACCAGGTCAACCATTGGTCCATATCTAGCGGTGTGCATGACATATGTACCTTGCAGCCCAACGACTTCACATCTAGGTATGTGAGGACATAAGGATACCAGAATAATCATTTCAGCATTGTTTTCTTCTAGAAAAAAGTGTCAATAACTTAACTGTTCACCAGTAGGATGAATAAATAAATGAAAAGCAATCCATTCGTGCAATGGAAACTATCTAGAGTTAAGGCAGGAAGTCACAGTCACTTCGTGTCCATTTAGATAAATCTCAGACACATAATGTTGACTGATGGAAAATGAACATCACATACAGCTTGATAGCCTTTATGAAAACTTAACAAATTATGCAACAGTGGTGACTGTTGCTCATTGACAGAGCAAAACATGGATCAACATACAAGAGTGTGTTGCTTGTTGGAGAATGATAGAGCAGAATAGGATTAGGAAAGGGTGCATGTAAAAATTGAATTATCCTTATAATATTTTTTCTTTAAAATCTATAAAAATCTAAACCAAATATTGAAGTGCTAAAATTAGTTAAATGTGAGTGATAACTACAGGGTATTTATATTATTTTCTTTCATAAATGAAGTGTGTCATAATGCTTTCTCTTTGTACGTGTGTGTGTGTGTGTGTGTGTGTGTGTGTGTGTGTGTGTGTGTGTTAGTTACTGGGGATTGAATCCAGGGACAACCTACACCCCCATACCTTTTATTTTTTTTTTATTTTGAAACAAGGTCTCACTGAGTTGCTGAGGGTGGTCTGGAACCTGTGATCTTCCTATCTCAGCCTTGTAAGTACAGGGATCACAGGCATGCTCCTCCAGGCCTGGCCACTTTTTTTTAATGAAAGAGTTAATAGATATTATAAGAAATGGGCTAATCATTGTATCTGTCTCTTCACAGCTTCCTAATATGGGCACAGACCTTGCCCATAGTTTTTTTTTTTTTTTTTTGCGGTACCGGGGATTGAACCCAGGGGCATTCTACCTCCATGCTACACCCCCAGCCCTATTTTTTTATACTTTATTTTGAAACCAGGTCTCACGAAGTTGCAGAGGGCCTCACTAAGTAGAGAGAGAGAAAGAGAGGGAAAGAGAGAGAGAGAGAGAGAGAGAGAGAGAGAGCTGAGGCTGGCCGCGAACCCTGATCCTCCGGTCTCCACCTCCCAAAGTATTGCCCATAGTTCTTGATGTTCATTCAGCCTGGTCCTAAGCTCTGAGGCATCCCATGCAGGCAACGCCAGTGGCCTGCCCAGGAAAAAAGACCTGGACCACGTGGATTTCTTTCCTTGGAGTTTTGAATCCATGGGGATTTCCCGAGTGGAAAGGGGAGCTGCGATGTCTACTCCTAGATGTCCGTGGCTGCCATTTGGGGCCATGTGCAATTTGGGGAGTGAACAGATTGACCTGGTGAACAGAGGCAGGCGGTACCTTGAGGACTCAGAGAGCAGGGGCAGCTCTGATGCTTGGTAGCTCCGCATCTCGCCCGAGCTCCCTGGTGCAAGGCAGTGTCAGGTCCAACGAAACTTGTGGATTTCATTAAATACCTACAATCTGGCAATTCTCTCCTCACACTCCCCTTTGACCTGAACTTCTGATCCCTGCAGTCTAAAAAACCCATTTCGAAAAGAAGTAATGATAGAATCTTCAAGTCAATAATTGATACTAAAGATGAAGCCATGCTTCATGGTGAGAAGGTAGGAATTGTCTTCGGGAGACTTCGGACATTGTCCTGGTCTTTGGTAAAACTTGAAAACAGTTTTTTTTTTTAAAGTAATTTGTAAGTAGGGAAAAATGAACTTGTAAATACTCCCTGTCATATTCCAAACTCTTCTTCCCACGTCCCACTCCCACTGCTACCTAAAGAGGAAGGACCAGTGTTATGTTAGAGACAGTTTGCACCAGTTCACAAGGGGACGATTGTTAGATTTTCAGGAATGCGTCAGCTATTTGCTAAACACAGGCATTCTTGAAAACTGGATTATGTAAACTTACATAACTTACATTAAAACAAAGGAAATAAATACTCAAAACTCCTCACCTCCTAATTATTTTATTATTCCTTATGCTTTTGAGGTTATGTGCATGTATTTTATCTGTATGTTAAAATATATAAAGGTGTGCTACTGCACATCTTCCTAACTCTTGCTTTTAGTGACATGTTCATAGTTTTAAATGGCCAGGGGGGAGCATTTACACCACAGAAATTGGCAAATATTATAAAACAGGGCTTTATTGATTGTATAGATATTAAGAGAGCGGTGAAAAAATTCTAATAATGAAGATTAAATAAAAGGGAGTGTCCTGCCTATAGTCATCATATTGTGACTAGCATGGGAATTTGAGGAAATATTCAACTACATTAAAAACTATTCTCCAATTTTGCAAAGAATTTGCTCACATTATTGATGAAGAGTGTATCTGTGGCATTTATCTTTGTTTTTTCATTTCTGTCTTGTTCATTAATATAAACAAAAATGTCAACCACATTTACATGGAAACTGTTCATTCATCTAGTTGTGGCTACAAGTTAAAAATATAGATAAAAGTGTCCAGCAAAAGTCAATGAAAATGTTCTGTGAGAATCAGTTAGTGTGTAGAATCTACAGTAACGAGTATTACAAATTTTATTATTATTTACAAATTGTGTGCTACATGTTCATTGTATCAGTAAGATTTATGGTGAACACACCTATATGTATGTATGTGTATTTCACATGTATGTATATGTATACATACATGTGTATTCACACATATACTTATATATGTAAACACACACACACACACACACACACCTATATCTTTTTCAGAAGCAGCCTGAAAAGGCCACATTAAAATTTATATATTATACACACAATGAAATTTTACTCTATAAAGCTATAAAGAAGAACAAAATTATGTCATTTGTAGGAAAATGGATGGAACTGGAGGATATTGTGTTACATGAAATCAACCAGTCTCAGAAAGTCAAGGGCCATATGTTTTTCTCTCATATGTGGAAGTTGGAGAGAAAATAGGAAACAAA
Organism: Glis glis; assembly: GCA_004027185.1. Taxonomy (NCBI): domain Eukaryota; kingdom Metazoa; phylum Chordata; class Mammalia; order Rodentia; family Gliridae; genus Glis; species Glis glis. The sequence goes on from PVJS01007457.1 coordinate 42,769, forward strand.
AGGAACTTTAGATAAATGAGGAGAAAGATCAGCAGGCTAATGGAAGGGCACTGGGGGAGGGAAGTAAAGCGGAGAGAAAGGAGAACTGATGAAGGAAACAGTTCAAATAATATATGGCAATATTGAAGGTATCACTGCCAATCTCCTTAACATGTATGAGGAGAGCAAGGTGGGTTCCGGAGGGAAACACAGGAAGTGATGTGTGTATACATAAATGTATCACCTTGAGTCTCACTATGTTGTATAATCACAATTTATCGATAAAATTATTTTAAAAAATCACATAGGAAATGGAGTGTTGTAGACAGAAAACAATCGGGACGGGCGTGGTGACGCACGCTTGTAATCCCAGTACTTGGGAGGCAGAGACTGGAGGATCCGAGTTCGCGGCCAGCCTCAGCAACTTAGTGAGGCCCTCTGCAACTTCGTGAAACCCAGTTTCAAAATAAAGTATAAAAAACAGGGCTGGGGGTGTAGCTCGGAGGTAGACGCCCCTGGGTTCAATCCCCGCTACCGCAAAAAAAAAAAAAAATATTCTTTGGCTTCAACATGGGTTTACAATGAACAAGTTATTCCAAGCTTGCTTTCATAGGGTCGGCCCACAGCATCTCCATATCTTGATAACAACAGAAGCAGCAATGATACAATCATTACTGATTCAATTATTGTTTTATATTACTAGTAGTTTTTCTATGTTTACATGAGTGAATCATCATAACCTATGAGGCAGACACACATGATTATCACATTTTGCATGTCAGGAACAGACCCAGAATTGTTCCAGAGCACATAACTAGCAAAGTGTAGAATGATCTAGAATCCAGGTAATTGAGCCCTTGAGGTCACACCATTAGTCAACTCCATCCAAGTACAAAATTGTCCAGCATTAGCAGAGGAGTGTAAAATTAGTATTTCGGCTCCCTAAGGATATGGAGAGCAATCTAAAGATCAGTCTCTCTCGGGGTGTTGGACAGTTCTTATATTTGATTTTGTTGACAGATTTAATAAAAAGCATTTATTTAGCATCTGGTTGTTTAGGAGAATGTCACAGACATTTCAGGAAAAACAACGATGAATAAAACATGGTTCCACCTTGGAGGAGCTTGAAATTCAGACACCAGTTTTTTAAATCCATCTCTTAAATGAAGTCAAGAGGCAAATCAGACTGGGACAAGGTTTAAAAGAATCCAAATTCAAAGTTCCTAACAGTTTCCAAGAATATTCTGAAACCAATAAGTATTATAGGGATGCATGTAAAGGTTTGCGTATTCAAAACCAAGCACGTAACTATGAGGCTGGAAAAATCTGCTTTTGTAGCAGCTTTTATGTAACCTCTCTAGAGGTTTTAGGATCAACCTCAGGACTGAAATGCTGTTAAAACTTTTGATGTGCTCTTATGTTATACTAATAGAAGTAACACATCCGGAATGAGAGTTTTGGGTTTTTTGTTTCGGTTTGTTTTTCTTCTTAGAGCTCTATAATGGTTAGCCATCTCGGCAGTATCCTTTTTGGTTCAGGCCGTAACATTTTAAGAGGGACATTGAAAAAGGCAAATGAAAAAGGATAACTTAACCAGTCATATGAAGGATGGCCGAAAGAATTGGGGATGTTTAGCCTGGACAAGGAAGACTCAGAGAGTATATGGGATCAGATTCCAAAATATTTAGAGGGTTGTCATGTGGAAGAAGGAGTCAATTCTTCTGAGCTGCTCCAGAAGGCAAAACTAGCACAAATGACCCGAAGTCACAGGGAGGTTATCTCAGGTTAGCAAAAGACAGCGGATGTTGAGCTATGAATAAGAAGACTGGGCCACCATGTGAGACAGGGGAAGGGCTCCTCTAGAGGGTGTCATGACAAGGGTGGCTTGGGGTGGGCATTTGAACCGCATGATGTCGAAAGCGTCTTCCAAAATTAAAATCCTACGATTTATGATTCTACAACAGAAACAATCCCCTCAACCTTTAGAACACACACACAAACAACACGCATGCACACACACGCGCACACACACGCACGCACGCACGCACGCACGTGCTGGAAGATTAGATTTTCCCCAGTGCAGAATTCGGGGAACTATAATTAACATATGAGTAGCAATTATCTTTATATTCCTTTTAGAAGCAAAAGAAGCAGCGAAAGGTTATGAGGAGAGAAGAAATAGGTGGCCTGTGTGCATAGAAAGCCCGAGAAGAGTGGGCCTAAGCCCTGAGAATCCACTCCGTGGAAAACAGGAGGCTGTTGTGATAGGAAGCGAACAGAGAAGGAAGAGGAGGTTAACACTGGATCCAGCTTTAAATCCTTCAGCACGGTGATGAGCAGCCATGGAAAAGCAAACAAAAGTCTGCAAAACCTTTCCAGAGGCGATGAATAGAAATAGAACAAATCACTCTCGCCGGGATAAATGTCCCATCCCTGCACTGCCTGCGGGCCACAGACCTCCTCTGCAAAGGGCAATTCAACCACCGGGACGGGGAAGGAAAGGCAACCAGTGTGAGGGCAAAACATTCTTGCACATGGGTCTTGAGCTTGTTCACGCAAACCAAGTTAGTGTAATTGGCAAGTGCACACTTTGAGAGGGAGTATTTAAAGAAAACATTTCAATTTAAAAATTTAAGAGGAGACCAAGGGGAGCCAGGAACTGCTCTAGGCTTGTTGAATACAGGAAAAACAAAAGAGAAGATATTGACATTGCATCCCAGACCACGCTCAGTGTGGAGAAGCAAGAAGAGTTAGGGGAACAGACCTTTGCCCAGCTGATGAAAGCCCCAGATAAAAAGCCTAGCCACACCATGCAATTTATTAAAAGCTGTTTCTTCCCCGCAAACCAAGCGACTTCCACTAGTCTCTAGCATTCTTTCTGACTTATTTCATTAACGTTTACTTCTTTTTCTGGAGCATTCAGAGCCCCAGGGAGTCTCTCTCTTCCCCCACCTCAACCCCACCAATGGGGCATTGAACGAGAGCCAGGGTTTTGTCTGTGGAAAGAGAAATTGCAAAACCACAAATTGCACAAAATCGTTACTGCCAAAAATCGAAAGGAACACACAATATCACCATGCCTCTTAAAAAGCAATTGCGCATTTTACAGGCCTCCGGATAATTCAGGTTTGTTTGGCAACTTTCTCACCCATACCACCCAGAAGACGATACTCCTCCACAGACGCAGGGGGCCTGAGGAACACGTGGAGGTGGAACAATCCAAGCCCACGTGGACAAGCCGTGGTAGCGCTGATTCGACCCAGTAGGGTTCTACTTTCTACTCAGCTGCAGTATTGACCTCTGAGCCCAAAGTTTGTCACTAGAGTGCCAGGCTCCCCCACTAAAACAGGATGAGTCTTCAATAGCCAAAGAACCCCTTACAGATACGAAGCACTTTAGGATACCAAAACCTTCCCCAAACCTAACCTTAGGTATTATCAGAACAGCCCCCTTTCCCCACTCCCCTTACTAAAAAACAAACAAACAAAACAAAACAAAAACTTATAAACTGAAGGGGGGGCCTAACCAACATTCTCAATTTCATGCCACCCCCTCTGAGGGGGTGAACTGGGACTTGGCCCCCAGACTTCTGATTTTCACTCCTGGGTTCTTTCCATGGCCCAAGTCCTGTTTCTCTGTGGGGTCATATCTTCCCGACTGGGCTGCTGTCCTCCTCCTGTGAGGCTGGGAATTTACAAGTCTCATCCATATTTCTAGGACCTTCCCTTGGAAACCCTCCTGCCATGCACCATAGATCTACGTCTTGTTGAATGGGGTCACTTTCCATTTGCATTGGTTGCATAATACAGCTCTCATTAGGACGGAGTGCCAAGTCCACTGCTGTTGGTGGCTGCTAAAAGAAACCCAAGTCCCCATTGCCTGGTGACTGGAGTGCATTTCCACGACTCCACAGGTCAGGCCAGTCTTCTTCCACTTGCTCAGAGATGACTTGGGGAGGTTAAGGAGACCTTAACCTCCACAAAACCTAACATTTTGTGTGGATGGTGTGCAATTCCAGTGCAAGTTTACGTCTCAGAATATTTGCTACTAAAATGGGTCTCTGCACTATGTCTTTGAAAAACAAAAACTATGAAAGCGAAGGAATCACAATTTGTGTTTTCTAAGGTGAAATAGCCACAATCCCCTCCCCCTCCTTTTTTCCAACCTGGGAGGGAAAGGGTGTTTTCAACTGAAATGTTGACAAAGAGATCTGGGGGTAATGGTTATAGTCTATGCTTATGTTTACATATCATGATTTAAAATGCTGCTTTAAATTGTCCTTCACCTAATTTTCACCATGAACATGTACCAACCCCATTATAGATTTAACATCAAATCATCTAAAACAGTGGTGAACCTAAATAGACCGTGACAGTATGATAAAGGGCTACCGAATACGAACACGCAGGAAGATAAACACAGGCCATTTCCCTGAACGGCACTTGATGTTCAAAAGAACGAATACAGTCACAAACTAACATTTGTACAAGCAATATGCTCATGATAGCACATGAAAAGAGGGGCTTCTTATAAAGTCAAACATGACTTTATTGGTAAAAAGCTGCTTAAAATATTCATAACATGCAGGTGTCTTGATAATGCAACAAAGACCAAAGAAATAGAACACAGAGCTTGACATTTTTTAAAATTCCAGTGAATGCATAATCCTTTGACATTAAATTTGAATGATTTTGAGAGTGAATGTCTCTTAGGCTGATGATTATTTGGTGTACAGCAGTGGTATGAATTTATTCCGGAGAGCAAACAAAAACATCATTCTGGAAAATCAGTAAAAACTAAGGATTTTGGGGGGGGGGTTGTTTGTTTGTTTGTTTTTGCAGTTTGGCTAAACACATGATTTTCTCAGGGGCTGAATGATTCAAAAGGGAATTTCTTAGAGCACATAGAGTATGTACAATTGAAGTGAGACCTCTGGATTCTGATGGGCCTAGAACGCCCAGCTAAATGCATCAGCGACTGCTGAGATTCATCCTTTATTGGAAATTTGGTATGAACCAGAAGCCGAGAGTTCATGTAGCCTCGTGGTTTATCTGGCCCGACCTTTGACCTTCTGTTGTTGATCTCTCACTTACTTACCTGTAGTGGCAAGCAACTCATTACCTTTTCAGCTACTTTTGAATAGCCAGGGTCTTCATATTGAACCTAACTCTATCCCCTACTTTTTAAACTTGGGTATTATCAAATTATTTCTGAGACGGATGGAACTTCCATACATGCACATATACATACACATATTCATATACATGCATGTGTGTGTATGCACATATCCAAATATACACATGTATGTATATACATGTATTCATATATGTATATATATGTAGATGTACTTAGTTAAAATTATCTTAACTTAATTTCATTAAAAGAGAAAAGTAAAAAAAAAAAACCACTCACATCTTAATTCCAAAGGCAAAACTCTAAAATACTCAGAATGCCCAGCTCAGACCTCCTATCATTAATATTTGGTCTTTTAGAATAGAGGGTATTGGTAATTTGGTATAGACACTGGGACTAAAGAAACACAAGGCACAGGAGATTACTTCTAGAAGGAACCCTGGTTTACGGAGTGGCCATGTTGCGGTAGAGACTGTGAGCGATAACCAAGGTCACGGCCATGCTGTTAAACAGGACCAGTCAGGGACTACACAGTCAGAACCAACTGGGTGAAGATCACAAATCAGCCATTTGAGAGACACTGAATATTTACATGTTTAATATCACGTGGTCATAATATCTGAATGAATGTTGCCTAATTACTCCCCCCTCGCTTTTATCTCACTTTTTAGATGAAGTACTGCCACAGCCACAGTCTGCTGCAATCTGCTTCCAAAACAGTGTCTAAAATGCTCCAGGATACAGAGATACAAATCACTAGTATGGACCGGTAGCTTCAGATTAGCCGCATATGTTGAGATAGACATTAGAAATGCAGCAACATAGGATGGGAGCCTTTAGGATGAAGAGGTGTGAGGAACTACAGCTATGGAGGAGACACCATTTCAAGGAGGAAATGTACTTACAGTTTGCTGCAAGTGAAACGCCTGTCTCTGCAGGGTAGCCTCTGAAACAGAGAGAGAAAAAAGGATCTGTGAAAAAAATTATACAGTACCCAATTCAAAACGAGACAGGCGCTGAATTGCCTTTGTGGGCACAGCCACTCACACAAAAATATTGAGGAGCTTAAAGATGAAAATACGTTTATCAGGAGACTCTTTTTTGGGGGTACTGGGAGTTATAGTACACAAAGAAAACATTTAAGTCAACTGTCACATCTCATTGCATACCCAGCTCCCTGTCCCAGAATGTCCCCAAACGTCAAGACCACTCGATGTTCATTTTGTCTCTGAAGTCCAATCCAGAAAAGAAAATATAAGAAGCGGTCGCCCGGTCTGTTGGCTGAGACTCACAGCATTCTCTTGCTTCTGGTTCATACTGACACTGTACCTTGTTCTTGTAGACCCAGTTCTGACGCATTGTTCCATTAAATGAAAGTCCTCCAAAAAATTATAATTTTCTCAATTCATGCTTATTGGGATAAGTGGACAGTTTTCTTTTCCAGGAAAGAAAAAGCTTTTGTGGCGTGGTGGGGGGACTGAAGTGTGGACTGACATCAACGCCAGCTTTCTCTTATTCAAGATGGCAGTGAAGGGGGAGGGACAATTAGACTGTGCCCCTGCTTGGAAGGAATTTGCCAAGGGCCCAGGCAATTGTTTCAGTGTGGCTGCCCACTAGACAATTCAGCTTGCTTCCAAATACATTTTTTAAAACCCACTGTGGTTATGTCCAAAGGGGTGCTTTTGGGGATCACAGGTTTCACAGGGAGTGGCAGGGGAGGCACCATGCTGGGTATGAACTCCTATGTCTCGTTCTGAGATTCAAGTGGCTCCAGGTCAATCCAAGACTGAGCCCTCAAGTCACAGTGTCCTCAGACCTACAGAGACATCTTGCCACGCCATCCATATTGACCTGGATACGTCAGATGAGTCACACCAGTGAGCGAGAGTTTTCCAGACTCTTGTCATTTTTTTTTTTTAGTAATAATGTGACTTTGTAAAATGTATTCAATGCTCTGAGATTGATAGAAATAATATTAGAGGCTATCTCAAAGGATTGTTGTAAGGGTTAAATAAAATAATAAATGTAAGCTGGGCACGGTGGCACATGCCTGTAATCCCAGTACTTGGGAAGCTGAGACAGAAGGATCAAAAGTTTGAGGCCAGCGCATGATAATGTAGTGAGACCCTGCTTCAAAATAAAAAAAAATAAAATAAAATAGGTCTGGGGGCACAGCTCAGAGGTAGAATGTCCCTGAATTCAATCCTCAGTACAACAACAACAACAATAAATTTTGTGTAAAATAGCTACATAAAATAGTCCTTATAGTGGGTGCTATAGTTTGGGTCTGAAATGTCCCCCAAAGGCCCAGGTCCCAAGTTGGCACTATTAGGAGATGGTGGAACCTTTCTGAGGTAGGCCTGATGGTAGATCCTTCGGTGTTTGGGGGCGTGCCCTCAATGGAGATCATGGGACTACACTCCCTTCCTTTCTTTTTCTTTTATTTCCCAACCATAAGGTGAGCCATTTTGGTCCACCACATGCTCTCACCATGATGTGGGACCACAGGCCCATAGCAAGACAGGGAGCCGTCATAGACTGAAACCCTAAGTCTGTGAGTCAAAGTAGACCTTTTCTCTTTATAAGTTGATTATCTCAGGTATTTCTTACAATAACAGAGAGCTGACTAGCACAGTACGGAATTGATAAATACTATTTAGTGTTGTTATCATCATCACCATCATCATCATCAGAAGGTCAAGTTGGAAAACCAAATTAAGAACAGATAACAAACTCATGGAATGGTAACTAGGAAGGTGTCTATGGAGAGAATCTTGTTTGGGTAACACGCCTTACTTTTGGCAGTCAAAGCCGTACATCATCCCAAATTTCTCTCCCAGATTGCCTTCCTCAATCTTCACTCCTCCAACCGCTGAGTATAATTCAATCAATACCCACAGTGGAAAATCCTTTAATGTTTTAGCAAGCCACCTAATTCCTCATTTACTATCCATGGTAGTGGGGCTCATAGATTGACAAATTATTAAATTATTAAGTTTCTGGGCCCATAAAGAATAGGGACAATTGCTCTTTAGACAGGTAGGCACTTGCTACATTTTTATTGGACTAAACTTCTTAGATTTATCCCACAGTGTGAGCCAAGGAGATATCACGTGTGTCACTAAATGGGAGACGTTACAGATACTGCTCTGATCACAGCCTGATGTTCTTCCCACCTCTCTCCCCTACACACACACAAATACTGAAAATTCTTCTAAAATTGTGTACTCATCAGCTCCTTTGAGGAACTTGTTGCTAAGAAACAAATTTAAGACTCTCATCTACTGAGAAAAGTTTTTACTCCTGCCTCAGATAATGGGCTCTTTAGCCATAAAAGTATGAACAAAGAAAATTGTCTGTTACTTCACAGATTCATTGGACAAGAACTCTTCATTTGGGCAACGATTTCACAGCAACATCATTGATTACTTCAAAATCTATTCAGAGCTGTCCTTGACATTGCATTATGCAGCTACCTAATGCGATGGTTCCAATCATTTTCCTTGGGGTACAAAAATAAACCAAGTAATTATGTACACCGGTGGTGGTTTGGTTTTGCAGACTATAGAGCTACATAAAAACTCCATCTTTGCTTTTTAAAGCTTATTTCCACAATAGAAAAAGAAAACCCTGAGTTCTTACAGGAGAAAAAGAAGCCTTAAAGTAATTCACTAACTCATTCACTGAATGTTTATTGAGTGCCTACTGTGTGCAGGACAGTTAGAGCCCTAGTAATACATCCCTGACCTTCATGATGAATGTCTCTCTGGTTGTAGAGACTCCTGGATAGTTAGAGAGACGTTTCATAACAGATTGCAAAATTACAACACTGGTCAGCGAGGGGGAAGCTGGACTTGGGATCTGACCCAGGCAGGGAGGTCAAGGAAGCCTAATTTAGGAAAGTGTTAGGATATTAGCTGGTGAAAAATTCATGTTTAATAATAATAACAACTAATAATGCTGAGTGCTTCATGCACCAGGAGCTGCCCTAAATGCTTTCACATTGTACTGATTAGTCCATTCCTCATACTAACGCTAAGGAAGGTCTACTCAGACCCCAGAGTAGGAGTGAAGGAGGCAGATGGGGAGCGTGGACCACACCAGGCAAAAGAACATCATCAGGCAGGAGAAACTGGCTCCTTTGAGGGACCAAGAGACCAAGACCACCATTTGCATTATTTTGTATACACCTTGGCGGAATCCATTTTTCCACCACATAGGAGTTTAAGGAGTCAAAGGCTGGGCTCTTTTTGTATCAATCCTGGATGGTTGTAACCAGGAAGCCAGCTCCCAATTCAGAGGCTATGTGAGAATTTAGGTATATCTTGGCCACTTTCCCTGTGACATGCCCACTCAGTACCTCTCAAGCCTTCTTAGAAGATGTGAATGGCCAGCAGGTTACCATTCTCAGGTCATAGTGGTACGGATCCTGATCCAGTAGCAAGCTCCACACGGAATACACCTGGTTCAAAGCCCTTGGGTGCCTCCTTTGGAACCCAGTTTTTTGGAATCCATGCTCATATGAACTCTGGGGATCTGTATCTATCTCAAATGAGGGTCCTGGTGCTCAACCAGGGGATTCTCTGTACCACTATCTACCTCAACCTCTCACCCTGGTCCGTGTGTCTGGTCCCATCTGGCTGCCATCTGCAGATTACAATTGACACTCATTAGAAAATAAGACCACTAGGTAATTTCTGAATGCACTATGCTGATTGAAGTACCTGATCGAGTTGTCTTTAACATTTTGGTGATTTTTAAAAAGTTGCATCAATAAGACAATAACTTTACATAGTGTAACATATGAAGTCAAATGTGCAAAACACCTATTCCTCTATATGATGCACAATAATTTATGTGCACGATTATGAATTTTGAGATGGAGTTGTTACTGCCTTCTTATTCTGAATATTGAATTAATTCTGTTTTATGTTCATTTTACTTATTTGCTTAAGGCTGTGGTAGAAATAGCTATTCTCTATTCTACATGTTCCCAGGAGTGCTGGAAATCCATAGCCTTAAATTATTTGGGAAATTAAGAATGACGGATGAAGGTTTTATTTAAGGTAGACTATGCCAATTATCAGATGATAATAATTATTTGTGAATACGGATCTCCTTTCCACTCTGATCAACACTCGTTCCTTAAATGGTCATGAGAGGAGCACATACCATCTCCAGCCTGTGGTCCATGAATTTGGGTCCTTATCAGCCTGGCATGGGTTCTACTGTAAAAATTTAAATCAAGCCGGGCATGGTGGCACACACTTGTAATCCCAGTACTTTGGGAGGCGGAGACCGGAGGATCCGGGTTTGTGGCCAGCCTCAGCTCTCTCTCTCTCTCTCTCTCTCTCTTTTTCTGTCTCTCTCTCTACTTCATGAGGTCCTCTGCAACTTTGTGAGACCCGGTTTCAAAATAAAGTATAAAAATATAGGGTCGGGGGTGTAGCGCGGAGGTAGAACTCCCCTGGGTTCAATCCCCGGTACCGCAAAAAAAAAAAAAAATTAAATCAGATTGTTTTTCATGAAAATTAGTTCCTATCTCCATTCTTCAATCCATGCTTGTGTTTTAAGAACTTAAAAAAAACAACAACTTTAAAACACTTTTATTGGTGCTTTGTAATTATACCTCATTGTGAGGTTCAAAGTGATACAAACATGCACGCACATAGCACTTGGTGTGTTTCCGACTGTATCCACCCTGTTCCCCCACCTGTCCCCACACATGTTAGCGAGATTGGTAGTGACACCTTCATGTATGGACATAGCGTTATTTGAACTGTTTCCTTCATCGGTTCTCCTTTTCCTCCTCCCCACCTCCCTCCCCAGTCCCCTTCCACTCTTCTACTGGTCTCTCTCTGAAATTTTTAAACATTTCCAATTGCTTCTCTTACAGTGTTGGAATTTCAATTTCTTTCTCCCTGTAGCCTTGACTCTGTTGCCTTGACTCAGACCTTAGTGGAGGGTTCCGCTGCCTTACTGTGTTTAGTTACAAATGACTTCTTGTGTTTTTATTTCTTCCTTGATTTTTAACAGTTAAAATGCTTTTAATTTAAATAAACAATTTCTCATTACGGAATATTTGGAAAATACAGAAAATTCCAAAGTGAAGTAAAAAAGCTCAGAGCCACACAGATTTATTTTGAAATATACAAAGAAGTGAACGCCTCTCCTAACATACCAGTCTCACTTCCCAGAGGCTATTACTATTAATGGTGTATGAGGGCATCGCTCTTAATTGTTTTTATGCTTATGAAAGTATAAATACATATATAAACCTTATAAACCTTTACACATGCACACGTACATCATTAAAATTTGTTCAACAAAACGAAGGTTCATGCCATATAATTTTCTGTAATATGCTTTCATTCCCTTAATGGTATTTGTGTGGTCATACATTTCAAGTCATATATACAGATCTCCTCATTCTTTTAAGTGGCTAAATAAGAACCTATTTACGGGCACGTCCTAATTTATTTAATCCATCCCATATTGGTGAACATTTGGATTGTTCGTGATTTTTTTTTTTTTTTGCTATTTCAATGAACTTGTAATACCAGAACATTTTGAACATTTGCTTTTAGAGTCATGGGCTTATACCGTAAAGCAGTTCTTAGAATTGCGGGCACTTTATAATAGGGAATATGCTGATTAATATTAGAGGGAGAGTTTGAATTACTCCTCAAGAAGGTTGAATCTACTCAACCCTCTGCCGAGAATAGGACATATCCTCCATGTGCATCTTCCGCCAGGCTTGGGTAATTTCTATTTCTTTGAGTCTTTCTTCTCTGTGTGATCACTTTCCATCTGTACTTCAACATATCTTATTTAGTATTCAGCAACATTTCTGAGTTCCAAGAACTCTTTCTTTTTCTCGGATTGCTCCTTTGTAATTATTTCTGCAGTCTCCCTAGGAATTTGCAGTATTTTCATGTCGAGTTCTTTTTATTTTTTCATTTAAGACTACCTCACACAGAGCCGCCTGTTCTGATTATGTTGTCCTTTCCCCCTCCAAAATGCCCTAGTCGTCTTCAATGTCTTGGGCACTTCCTCTCTCCACTGATACCTGTCTGCACCCGTCCAGCTCTTTCTGACCCACTGAGGGGAGACAGGACTTTGGCACACTTTGGCAGGCTGTTGGGGTCTCCCAAGTAGTAGTGGGTGTACAAGTAGTAAGAGGTAAAGGAGGCATCTTTTCCTGGTGTTCAGGCTGGTAGGCTAGGACTCTCAACTGAGTGGAGAGGCTGAGGTCTCTTAGTTCTCAGGGTCCTCTGGGCAAATGCGGAGTGTAGCAATTCCCTTCAAGGTACGTAAAAAGGGAGCCATTGAGCTCCTCCTCAACCATGTATACAAAGTGGACAGAGCTGCTGAGGATGTCTACTAAGCCCATGCTTCTTACCCTTGAGTGTGCCCACAGATCACTTGGGATCTTGTTAGAAAGCACACGCTGATGCAGTAGGTTTAGGCTGGGGATTTGGATTCTGCATTTCTTACAAGCACCCACATGGTGCTAATGCTGCTGGTCCGTGAACCATACTTGAGAAGTAAAGCTATAGGCTCCCTGAGCTGGGTGCCTCGTGTCCCTGTTTCCTAAGCAGTAGTATCCTCCTAGGCTGCAGAGAACTTGCCTTCCCAGCCCTGGCAATGATGGTGCCCACAAGCTGCCCACCATCAGCCAAACCTACGGCATCTCCAGAAACCCGTGAGCCAGTGTGTCTGGTGTCCCCTCTCAACTACAAGCAAATGTAGGCCAGGCACTGCTCCAAATCCCTTCCTCAGCCCTGCAGAGAGCAGGGAGAGGGTTACTGGAGGTTACATGAGGGCCCTAGAGCACCTTCCTATGACTTGGATCCACATTTTCACACACTCCAAATTATATTCAGACTTCTATATGTCTTGACTGCTGGAAGAATATTTGAATGTATTTTCTGCCATTTCAGATTATTCTTGGTGTAGATTTATGTCTGGCTATCACTGAACTTCTAAATAAAACTGATTTTTTTTTTTTTTGCGGTACCGGGGATTGAACCCAGGGGCATTCTACCTCCGCGCTACACACCCGGCCCCTATTTTTTATACTTTATTTTGAAACCGGGTCTCACGAAGTTGCGGAGGGCCTCACTAGGTAGAGAGAGAGAGAGAGAGGGCG
>PVJS01007458.1:0-28065 GCA_004027185.1 Glis glis
GTATTAATGTGATGTTGGCCTCATAAAAGGAATTTGGAAGAATTCCATCTCTTTCAATTTCATGGAATAACTTGTGAAGTATTGGGTTTAGTTCTTCTGTAAAAGTTTTGTAGAATTTGGCTGGAAAACCATTTAGACCTGTACTTTTCTTTGATGGAAGACATTTTATTGCTGTTGCTATCTCTGCTTGCTATTGGTTGATTCAGGTTTTCTATATCCTCTTGGTTCAATTTAGGTAGGTTATATGTGTCTAGAAACCTTTCAATTTCTTCCATGTTTTCCAGTTTATTGGAATGTAAGTTTTCAAAGTAGTTTCTTATGATCCTCTGGATTTCTCCACTATCTTTGGTGATTTTCCCTTTTTCATTTCTGATTTTGGTAATTTGGGTTGATTCTCTTCTTCTTTTGGTTAGGTTAGCTAGTGGTTTGTCAATCTTGTTAATCTTTTCAAAGAACCAGCTTCTTGTTTTGTTGATTCTTTGTATTGTTTTTTATTCTCTATTTCATTAATTTCTGCTCTGATTTTAGTTATCTCCTGCCTTCTACTGACTTTGGGCTTCGACTGTTCCTATTTTTCAAGATCTTTGAGGTGTGTCATTAGGTTGTTTATTTGGAGGCTTTCTGTTTTTCTTATGTGGGCACTCAGTGCTATACATTTTCCTCTTAACACTGCCTTCAAAGTGTCCCATAGATTTTGGTACATTGTGTCTCTATTTTTGTTTAATTCCAAGAATTTTTTTATTTCTCCCCTTATTTCTTTTCTGATCCAGTCCTTGTTCAGAAATGTATCATTCAGTCTCCATGTACTTATGTGATTACCTTTGGTCTTTCTGTTGTTAATTTCCAGTTTCATTACACTGTGATCTGAGAAGATGCAGGAAATCATATCACATCTTTTAAATTTGCTGGGACTTGCTTTGTGGCCCAGGATGTGGTCTATTTTGGAGAATGTACTGTGGGCAGCTGAGAAGAATGTGTATTCAGGTGTTGCTGGTTGAAATAATCTGTATGTGTCTATTAGATCCATTTGGTCTATAGTTGTCTTTAGGTCTGAAGAATCTTTATTCATCTTTTGTCCAGAGGATCGATCTAGTGGTGTGAGTGGTGTGTTGAAGTTTCCCAGTATTATTGTGTTTGGGTCTGTTTGGGACCTGATTCCCTGAAGACTTTGTTTTATGAATGTGGGTGCACCCATATTTGGGGCATACATGTTTACTATCATTATATCTTCTTGTTGGATTATTCCTTTTATTAGTAAGAAGTGTCCTGCTTTATCTCTTCTGATGTGTTTTAGCTTCAAGTCTGTTTTGTCAGATATAAGCGTTGCTACTCCTGCTTGTTTTCAATCTCTGTTTGCATGGTATATCTTTTTCCATCCTTTCACCGTTAGTGTATGAGTATCTTTGGCTAGAAGGTGAGTTTCTTGTAAGCAGCATATAGTTAGGTTATGCTTTTTAATCCATATTAATGTCTTATTAATCCATATTAATCCATACCAGTCTATGCCTTCTAATTGGGGAGTTGAGTCCTTTGACATTCAATGTTATTATTGAGATATGATTTTTGTTTCCTATCATTTTGAGTTCTCTTTTCTGTTTGCTGTAGTGACAAATCTCCTTGGTGAGTGTTTCTTTTTTGCTCGCTGTTCCTCAGTCTCATATTTTTGGTGTTTTCAATTTTGTGTTTCTGTTGCTTCTGCATCATCTTCCTTTCTGTGTATGAGACCTCTTGATGGTCCCTGTAGACCCAATTGGGTCTGTATACTGCAGGCTGTGGCTTCCTCCCATCTGGTTGACTGGGGAGCATTGTGTGTGTGTGTGGGGGGGCATGCGGGTGCCACAGCTCAGGTGGTAGCACGTGAAGCATGCTCAGAGGCACGGTGTTGGGTGTGGGGTCCGAGGCTCCGGTGAGGGGAAGGTGCCCGGTCTCCCAGTCGTAGGTGTTAGGGATCACGTGGGCTCAGAGTTTCGGGTATCAGTCCTGGAAGGTGCCCAGTCTGGGAGGCACAGGTGCTGGGGATCACGTGGGCCAAGGGAGGCCCCGGGGTTCCGAGGCTCCAGCGGTGGTGCCAGAAGGTGCCCGGTCTCCAAGGCATGGTGCAGAGGATTGCACGGCCAGAGGGAGGCACGAGGGCTCTGGGTCTCGGGTGGTGGCGCTGGAAGGTGCCCGGCCTCTGAGGTACAGTGCTCAGGATTGTGTGTGGGCTCTGGATCTTGGGTGGCAGCGCCAGAAGGTGCCCGGGCTCCAAGTTGTGGTGCAGAGGATCACGCACGGGTCCGAGGGAGGTGCGTGGGTTCCAGGTCTCCAGTGGTGGCGCCGGAAGTTGCCCGGGCTCTGAGGCACAGTGCAGAGGCTCACACGCGGGCCCAAGGGAGGCGCACGTGCTCCGGGTCTCGGGTGGCGGTGCCAGAAGGTGCCCGGGCTCCAAGGCATGGTGCAGAGGATCGCGCAGTGGGCCTAAGGGAGGCTCGCGGACTCCGGGTCTCGGGTGGAGGCACCGGAAGGTGCCTGGGCTCTGAGGCGCGGGTGTTGGGGTCATGCGGGCTTGTGGTGCAGTGGGGAGAGGGGTGTGTGGCACACTAGGGCAGCCTGTGAGGGGTATTCACGATCTGCTGATGGGATAGCCCCACCACTCACAGAATTCTGCTCCTGTTCCTCACCCTGATTTGCTGATGGAGACAGGGGACTCTTAGCCCCCACTGTAAGGTGGGGGGAAGATGATTCCTTTCCCATCCTGCCAACTCGGGATTGTAGTTTTCTGTGGGATTCTGTAGCTGGTAGACTGTGTCTCTGTAGTTGTACTCAGGTTACTGGATATTGGGTTTTTGTTCTTCTTTGAATGTGAGATGTTGTTCAGTTCTGAGCCCCCGAGGAGATTTTGAGACAGGTTCAAGTTTAGGGGCCCCTATTCCATAGCCATCTTGGATCTTCTTCCCAGTTTATTTATGTAGTTAGGTAAAATGATTGAACTCCCAGAAAAAAAATGGAAATTAACAAAATGGACTCAGGAAGAAATGGAAAACCTGAATGTGTGTGTGTGTGTGTGTGTGTGTGTGTGTGTGTGTGTGTGTGTTACTAGTGATTGAACCCAGGGCCCCGTGGACCGAGGTACATTCTCCAGCCCTTTCTATTGAATTTTGAGACAGGGTCTCACTAAATCGCTCAGGCTGACTTTAAACTTGCAATCCTTCTGCCTCAGTCTCAGGGTAACTGAGATTACAAGTGTGCATCACCCTGTCCAGTTTAGTCTAATGACTTTTAAACAAATTTAGCACATAGTTACCATTTTTCACATCAAAAAAGTACAAGACCCAGATAATAGTACTTAACAAGTGAGTTCTAACAAACTCACAAATTTGTCTTACACAGGAATAGATCCCAACAAAAAATTATTGACATTGTGCTACAAATAGAAATGTGTAATTGGCAGGATTCTTAACACAATCTGCAAATGGACTATTTAAAATAGTCTATGCCAGGCACGGTGGTACACTCATGTAATCCCAGTTACTTGAGAGGCTAGGCAGGATAATTGCAAGTTCCAGGTCAGCCTTAGCAACTTAGTGAGATGCTGCAAAAAGGACTGGCAGTGTCATTCATTGGTAGAGTGCCTTTGAGTCATCCCTGCTACCAAAAAATAATAAAATAAAGTAAAATAAGTAAATAAAATACCCTATATAATTCCATTTGGAAAATAGCTATTAAGAGCTGTCTTTGAGAACATTTTAATCAATGGTGATAGAGATAAGAAAAATGTGTATTTCATCCTCAAGGAATTTACAATCTAGTGAGGTATCTATGAGAGTAAATAAACATTTATTAGTATTCAGATTATAAAATTTTTATCTTTTGAGGTGCCTAACTCTTCCTTTGGATGGGAAAGGGACTGCCAAGCTCAGGGTTCCTATAGAAAATGGCACCATTGTGGATTCTTGAATTGCAGGTGGAATTTAGGGAAGAAAATGTAGAAGAAATCGTTTTAGAAATAAGGAACACTAAGTGCAAAGGTTCAGGGATAAACAAGTTGATGATTCTTTTAACCGCTTTAAGAATCATCTAGCATATAAGGAATTCAGATCAAGGTAAAATGAGAGACTAAGAATTATATAGTATCATCGAAAGCTTTAAATGATGGAATTTCAATCTGGAGGCAAATGGATGCCACTTTCAAATCTAAAGATGTTGAGTCTTGATCAGAAACTGAGTCAGGGACTCTCTTCCTGCCTGTTTTTCTTCATATTCCCTCTTCTTGGCAGTATGAATTTGTCTTTGAGAGTCTACCTCACTCTGTGTTTGCACATTGATGGTTAATTACAGCCGGAAGCCCTCACAATCTTTTTAAATGAGTTGAAACTCTAATGAATGCAAGATATTTTACTATAGGAATGCTGAAGCATGGTTACTCATTTAGTTTCTGATTGAAACTTTTCGTATTTTTGCCTTTACAAAACAGCTTAACTTTTGTTAGAAAGATAATAATTATAATTACTATTTATTTAGCATTTTGTACTTGATCTATGGAAATAATCCTATATTCATTTTATATATACCTTATTAATTAATTCACTAAATACACAAAGATTTGTAGGTGATCTAAGAAGTGCTAGGTATTATGTAGTACTGAGAGTAGAGAGACGTGCAAAAATCAATATATATATATAGAAGACATAGGCAATAATCAAGTAAGCCAATAATAAAATTTTATAAACTTACAAAAATATAAGCAAATTATGTGTGAATGTATATATGTATAAATACATATTCATATATACAAATATACCCACAAATAATTATTCATTCAAGCATCACAGCTAAATGAAGCATAATAAGACATTTAGTTGGCATTGTCAAAAAATAAATTTCTGTAGTGTCATTTGAGTAGTATTTGCTTCTTTAAAAAGACCTATGTATGTCTCATAATTTTGAAATCCATTTATCTGATAGACACCAAGGTTGGTTCCATGATTTGGCTATTGCAAATTGTGCTGCTGTAAACATGGATATGCATGTATCAATTTAATATTCTGATTTCAGTCCCTTTGGAAAGATACCCAGGAGTGGAATAGCTGAATCATATGGTGGATCTATTCTCAGTTTTCTGAGAATCTCCACACTGATATCTATAGCGGCTATATTAATATGCAATCCAACCAACAGTGTATAAGAGTTCCTATTTCCCCACATCCTCAGCAGCATTTACTGTTGTTTGACTTCTTGATGATTGCTATTCTAATTGAGGTTAGATAGAATCATTATGATGTGAGTCTACAATGCACAAATAAAAAGTATATTAAAAAGATACCTATGAAGGACTGGGGGGTGTAGCTCAGTGGTAGAGTGTGTGCCTGGTACACAGGAGGTCTTGGGTTTGATTCCCAGCACTGCAAAGCAAACAATCATTTAAAAAAAGACCTCAGTGTAGTTTTGATTTGAATTTTGCATTTCCCTGATTGCTCATCAACAGAAGAATGGATAAAGAAAATGTGGTATATTCACATAATAGAGTTTTACTCAGCCATAAAGAAGAACAAAAACATGTCATTTGCAGGAAAATGGATGAAACTAGAGAATATTATTCTAAGTGAGATCAGTCAGTCTCAGCAAATCAAGGGTTCTATGTTTTCTCTCACATGTGTTAGCTAGAGAGAAAATAGGAAACAAATGGAATATCATAAATGAAGAGAGAGATCATTAAAATAGTGGAGGGGGTTTAGAAGAGGGAGCTGGCGAAGGGAAAAAGGAGGATTGAAGAAGAAAACAATTCAAATAATGTTATGTCCATATATGAATGTACTGCCACCATTCTCACTAAATGTATCACCACCAATCTCACGAAATATGCAGGGAGGGGGGTGCAGAGGGAAGTACATTCAGTGCTGTGTGAATGTATGAATGCATCACTTTGAATCTCACTATGATGTGTAATCACAGTGCATCAGTAAAAGTATAAAAACTTATTGATAGGAAGTAATGGAACTATTTTATAGATTAATAAACTAAAAGTCAGAGAGATAATATAAATTGCTATGGTTTGCCATATTAAGTGGTAGATTTAGGATGCATTCATTGCAAAAACTAGTTTGGCCATAAAATTAATGCTCTTAATATTATATTTTTCTCCTTAAAGATAAACTTACATGCACTCTTCTAAATCTTAATCTACTTATCTTTTCAAATCAGTTGTATATTTAACCTCAAATATTTGAAAAAGCCGGGCGTGGTGGCGCACGCTTGTAATCCCAGTACTTTGGGAGGCGGAGACCAGAGGATCCGGGTTTGCGGCCAGCCTTAGCTCTCTCTCTCTCTGTCTCTCTCTGTCTCTCTCTCTCTCTCTGTCTCTCTCTCTGCTTGGTGAGGCACTCCGCAGGTTCGTGAGACCGGTTTCAAAATAAAGTATAAAAAATAGGGCCGGGGGTGTAGCGCGGAGGTAGAACGCCCCTGGGTTCAATCCCCGGTACCGCAAAGAAAAAAAATCGAAAAATATTTCTCCTTTTCTGTCCTTGTTCTTTCAAGTTAATAATGGTAAATAAGTGTTTGAAGTTATTAAAAATTGATATATTGAGTATTTATTGCTTGCCAGGGTGTTGGGAATGTAGTGGTGAACAAAATAGGCATAATCTGTCCTCATAAAACATGCAGTCTAGAAGAGACAAATTATATCAGTTCTCAGTTATCACAATAATGTTGTGTAACAAACCACACCAAAATTTAATGACTTAAAAAACATTGATCATTTATTATTTCTTATTTGTCTCTTGGTGGCTAGTATGGGATGGACTTAATTCTCTGTCACATGCCACACTCCTACAGAAATACAGCTCAGGTGTATTTTCATGGAAGTGACGGGGTTCATGTAAAGATATAAGAAAGTGGAAATGTGCACATGCTTTTAAAATCTTTTGTGTTTTTCCCCCCATTGCCCAAAAAGTAAGTTCCATAGGCAAGACCGAAGTCAGAGAAGGCAGGGAATATGAAGTTGCCAATAAAGATTATGAACACAGGGAGGACATTAGTTTGGACTACTAATGCAATCAGCTTACTACAGGGAACTTAGAGTCTTTTATGTAATGCATACAGCATGGTTTCTATCCTGATTTTTTTCTATCCTGATTATCCAAATAGAGTACACCAGGTTGATAAGATGTCATTACAGATATAGAAATATAGCTACATTATTGCAGATATTTCAGTTCATTTTAGATAACTATGTTTGGAAATATAATCATCATTCTATCCAGTCAGTAAACATTGGATGATAACAATAATAATTTGATGAAAATAACCTACTCGACATTCTCACCAAGAATATCCATGAAATGTCCACAAAGTTGTTACTTAAAGCAGAATTTAGATGGACCAAAGAAAAATATAGTGGCTTGGCTGCATTTTTCTCTCTTTTTACATAGTTTAAAAAGTTGTTGAATATTCAGTGACCTTATATCAAATTGTCAAATTATAATATCACATCAAATTGTGATTATACTACTACCAGATTAAAGTTATAAGCATTATAGTCATTAATACTTGCCTTACTATTTGACCTGATCATATGGGACATCTATGATATGAGTAATGGTCTAGTGTTACCTAATGATGACTAGACAGCTTGTCCTGGTCAAAAGACAGGCTGGACATAATCATTATCACAGATGTGGCTGTTCAATGTTGTGAAAAATTGATATATAGAGTAATTTCTTTGCATATTTTTTTTTGCGGTACCGGGGATTGAACCCAGGGGCGTTCTACCTCCGCGCTAAACCCCTGGCCCTATTTTTTATCCTTTATTTTGAAACTGGGTCTCACGAATTTGCGGAGGGCCTCACTAAGTAGAGAGAGAGACAGACAGAGAGAGAGAGACAGAGAGAGAAAGCTGAGGCTGGCCGCGAACCCGGATCCTCCGGTCTCCACCTCCCAAAGTACTGGGATTACAAGCGTGCGCCACCACGCCCGGCTCTTTGCATACTTTAATGGCACAATGTATTTACTTCCCAGGGCTGCTTTCACAAAGTACCACAAACAGAGGGACCTTAGCAACAGAAAGTTATTGTTCCATAGTTCTGGAGGTTAAAGTCTGAGATCAAGGTATTAGCAAGGTTGGTTCCTTCTGAGAGCTGAGAGGAATAATCTACCTGTTGCTCCACCTAGGTTCTTGTGACTTGCTGGAAATCTTTGGTGCACCTTGACATTTAGAAGCATCACTCTGATGTTTGCATTTATCATCCCATAACATTCTCCATTTGTCTGGATCCAAACTTCTCTTTTTATAAGGATCCCAATCATATTGTAATATGCTCCAAGCTAATGAATGATCATCTTGACTGATTACATCTGCAATAATCCTATTCCAAATAAGGCCACATTCTAAGGTGCTGAGAGTTAGGACAGCTACAATATGTATCTCGCAGATGTCACAATTCAACCCATAATGCACACATAAAACATTCAAGCTAAAAGTGGAGGCTTAATGCTATTATAGAAAAATTTCTTACGACACTAGAGGTGAATGCTGATTAAAAAATATACATATAAAATAACAATTGGTCAAGCCAAGGCTGCTAATCATCAGTCATTGCTGACTGCTAATCTGTACCAAAACATTATCATAAAGTAGATCCCAGGAAGAACGATGTTCTATAGCTAACACTCCTCAGTTGCATTAAATGTCATAAACCTAAAACCAATGGCATATTTATTTTCGGAGTTTAGGAAGTGTGTCCCTGATTTCTTTGCAGCTTCTTCACCACAATTACTTGTCTTCCACTCTTTCACTTGACCTCCAGATTTTGGGTCCTCTTGGAATATGAAATGTTTAAATAAGAATGACACTTGAGGCTCAGCAATTTAAAGGAAAATAAAAAAATAATGATATGCATTCTGCAGATTGAAATATTGACTTTCCAAAAGATTGTCCAGGATGAACAGTTAGCCAAGGGCAGAGCTTGGAAATACAGACCAACTGAGGAGTAGATTTATGTCCAGAATTAAATTTTGGACACAGAATAGAATTCCAACTTAAAGTCACTTATTCATGATATCCCTGGTTCTTCTTACTCTTCTGATTCCCACCTCTTTACATAAATATCTCTAGTTTAATGGGAGTAAAAAAAGCAAACCTCAAGTTCAGATGAGGACATGGAAGGAGAGATTTTTTTTCTCTCATAATGGGCATATCCAAAAGAGGGTTGTCAGGCTTGGCTTCTCTTAGACTAAACAGAAATTGTGCAGTGTTGGTTGGCAGAAGAGTGATATGTTTTGTGCATATAAGAGCAGGAGGAAAGGAGTTCCTTTTGGGAAAAAAATCTTGATTCTTGGGTGAGAATAGATGTGAAATACAAAGTTCTCTTCACTCAGAAAGTAACAACTAATAAAGAATGGTCGGCACCCAAAACCTTAAAAAAACACATAATTTTAAACTTTAGACAAACTCTATATCCCTGTTGGATGCATACATTTATTTCTATAAATTTATAAATCTAAATAGGTTTCTGTTCAACTAATTTTTTTTTCGCTATTCATTTCTTTGCTTCTGTTCTAAGTGCCTTTCTATAAGCCATCACCTTTAAATCTGATGCAGTCCTATAAGTTACTACAGGCCCTTTTTGGTTAATGGAGTGATTAAGGCTCAGAACATTTGTACAATTTTCTGTAATGAAAAGAAGAAAGTTCATTACTTCCAATCACTAGGTACAAGTTCTTTGAAGAAGAGACCTATTTTAGTTGAGGATTTAATTTGGGAAGATCCTTTGGAGCTGTTACTAAGTCTCCAGGACATAAATATGGGTGAAATCCTGTACAGAATGGAATGAATATTTTCAAGTTAAGGATGATGGAGGGAGAGAGTATAACAGAGATCTGAAGCCATAAAGGAAGGCTCAGTCTCAGCTCATTCTCTGTTCTCCCTTCCTGCACCCAAGTTTTAAAAAACATAATAAATCCTTGAAATGCTTGAGGGGAATACATCTTCATTTTTCCTTTTTTATATTTTATTGGTGAATTATATTCTCACATCATAATGTGGTTCATAGTGATGGTAAAATATATGCATACAGCCCTTGGTGAGCTTTCCTCCAGCTCTCTCCCTACTCCCTCCCTTTCCCCATACTTGATATTGAGATTGGCATTGGTATTCTCACGTATGTACACAATGTCAATGGAAGTGTTTCCATCATTAATTCTCCCTCTCCTTCTTCACCTCCCCACCCTCTTCTAGACCACCTCCCTCACTCCACTGGGGTTTCTCCTCCATTATCTGGAGTCCCTCTGGTATCCCAATTACTCCCTAGCTTCCACATATGAGAGGAAACATAACCCTTCACTTCTGTGACTGGCTAATCTCACTTAATGTAATGTTCTCCAGGTCCATCTATTTTTCTGCAAATGACATAATTTTGTTCTTCTTTATTGCTGAGTAGAATTCCACTGTTTGTATATCCTGTAATTTTGTAATCCAGTCATCTGTTGATGGACACCTAGGTTGGTTCCATAATTTGGTTATTATGAATTGTGCTGCTATAAATATAGATATGCATGTATTACTATAATATTCTGATTTCAGTCCCTTTGGAAAGATACCCAGAAGTGGTCTACCTGGATCTAATGATGAATCCATTCCAAGTTTTCTGAGGAATCTCCACACTGATCTCCATAGCGGCTACAGTAATTTGCAATCCCACTAACAATGTAGATGAATTATTTCCCCACATCCTCACCAGCATTTATTGTTGTTTGATTTTTTGGGTTAGATGAAATCTTAGTGTAGTTTTGATTTTCATCTCCCTAATTGATAGTGATGTTGAACTTTTTTTCATGTATTTACTGGTCATTTGTATTTTTTCTTTTGTGAAGTGTCTATTTAATTCACTTTCCCATTTCTAGATTGCATTATTTTTTTTAGTGTTAAGTCTTTTAAGTACTTTGTATATTCTAGATATTAGTCTTCTATCAGAGGAGTAGCTGGCAAAGATTTTCTCCCATTTTGTAAGGTTAGGAAATTAAAACAAGAATTAATAAATGGGATGGAATTAAACTAAAAAGTTTCTGTTCATCAAAGGAAATCATCAAGAGTATAAAGAGAGAGCCTACAGAATGGAAGATTTTCTTTCCTTTTTAAAAATATACTTTTATTAGTGAGTGGTTGTCTAATATCATAATGTAATTCAGAGTGATAGGGACATACATGCACGTAGCACTTGGTGAGAGTTCCACCAGCTCCCTCCTTACTCCCTCCCCTTCCCCATACATGATATTGAGATTGACATTGGTATTTTCACATATGTACATAACATTAATGGAAGTGTTTCCTTCATTAATTCTCTCTCCCATCACCATCCTCCTCTTGACCCTCTCTATCACTCCATTGGGGTTTCTCCTCCATTATCAAAAGTCCAAATTGAAGGTACTGGGCTTTGTCTTGTCAAATGATAATTTAAGTTAAAATCAAAAGTTATGACTTATGAAAAATAAACATGTATAAAGATTTTATAATTCATTGTCTAATTAGAGAAGATGTTATAAGCCATTTAAAGGAAAGTTCAAAGAACACTTATTCAACGTATTTGTGCTTCAATGGACAGGAACCACTGGTATTACTATAATTTTTCTACAACTTAAAGTTGTAAAATAACTCAGGCAAGAAAGGCACAGATAATCTAGAAGGGTAGACTGGAAAGGACACCTAGTGATCATTTTGCCCATTTCAAAGTATTTTGCCACTTCCTCTGATAAACTCAGGTTGGTGTGAGCTGTACTAAGTAACAAACTTAAAGCGGGGATGCTAAGTCAGAGAGAAACCTGAGGAAGTAAGCAGCCAGGAATCAGTAAGTATCTTTGGGCTTTGGCAAGTGGTTAGAATTGGGGTTCAGGCCAAATTTAACTCAATTGACATATGGATTGCATTTTATGGTTCTTAGAATGGTTAAGTAGGAAATTGGGATGAAAACCCCAATTTCTCCTTTCAAGTCTGCTTCAATTTTCATATCACTGTACTATATCAAAACATTCTAAATAAGAGCTTTCTTTTTAGTGAGGTTAAATGATTGTTGAAGCATACTGGAGTGAATATTTTCTGCTTAGAAAGCAATGCAAGCCAAAACATTGTGATAGTTTTTATGCATCCATTAAAGTAGGTATATATTGTTAAGTTTGTCTCCCACAAAAAGATACATTCAAGTCCTAATCCCCAGTACCTGTGCATGAAATCTTATTTGGAAACAGGATCTTTGCCAATGTAATCAAATGAAAATGAGGTTGGATTAGATTAGGATGGGCCCTAATGCAGTGATATAGTGACACATGTCCTGATAAGAAAAAGAGAGGAAGGTTTGGATATAGAGATGCAGAGAGATACATACAGAGGGAAGAAGGTCAAGCGAAGACAGAGACAGAAATTGAAGCGATACCACCACAAGCTAAGAAGTCAAAAGATTGCCAGTAATCATCCCCAGCAAGGTAAATGCAAGGAGGGATGCTTCTCTACAGCCTCCAGAGAAAAGATGGCCCTTTTAGTGAGAGTCTAATCTGACCTTAAAGCCAGATTCTACTTTCCAGACCATGAGAGAATAATTTTCTGTTGTTTTAGGTTATCCTATTAGCGGTATTTTATTAGAACTGCCCTAAGAAGCTTATACAAAAGAAAGGTGATATTCTCCCATTTTTCCCCAAAAGTCATTTTAAAAAGCTTATATACATATATGTATATAATTTATATAATATATAAAATATAGAAAGGATAAGCCAATTTAAAGTAGGTGATAAGCACACAATACAACAAAACAAAAACTAGAATGATGGCTCTAGATGTAAGTAGGATATTATTTTTCTTTTTTCCTTCAGATGACAAACCCATGCTAGAAGCTGCAACAGGAGATTCTCCAACTTCCATAATAACAGAAAGTCACATATATGTTCTGAAAAATTGAGTCTATATATCTTAGTCCTTTTTATGTTGCTGTAAGAGAATGCCTGAGACTGGGTAATTTATAAGGAAAAGAGGTTTATGTTGACCCATAGTTATGGAGGTAAGGCAGTCCAAGAACATGGCACTGGCATTTGTTCAGCCTTAGGTGATGAAGACACAAATATGAAGCCATTTTAAAATGTCTTTTAGAAAAGGGCTGAGGGTGTAGCTCGGAGGAGGATGCCCAATACAAATTAAATAAATACATGAATAAAAAGAATACAATGTTCATCAATCTGCAAAGCAGCTACTAATTCTATAATCATTTTTTTGTCTTTCTTGTCCATATTTTCTGCTTTACTAAATAAATGTATGCCACAAACAATTAAAAATTTGTCTTTTAGAATCTGTATGTATACCATTTGGGGGCATGGACAATACTATTGACTTTAGGGTTGATTATCACAGAATTTTTTTTGTGTTCTTTAATGTTTGGGCCCCCTGTTGGAGCTCCAGGAGGAAAGGAACCATATTGGTTTAGTTTACCATTGAATTTCCCAGGACTTAGAGCAGTTCCTGGTAAATTATTTCACCATGAATCATTGAATTAATAATAGAAAGAAAGTAAGTAACTTGACAAAACTTTCAGTTAGTAACTGTAGTGACTAGCAAAACTGGATAGTCATATTGTGGTTTGTATAATTTACCAATCTGATTGGTTTATGGTTTTTATTATTTGGCCAGTAGTTAATAACTTTAGGTTCTTTTATAAAATTAATCTTTTTGGTGCATTGTAATTGTACATCATAGTGAGACTCATTGTGCTTCATTCATATATGCACACAAAATATATGCACACTTGATCTAGTTCTCTCCCCACAACTCCCTCCTCCCTTTCCCTCCCAAACATAATAATGAGATTCATAGTGATATATTCATATATGCACATAAAACAATTTGGTCTAACTTAAGGTTCTTTTATTGGAGCAGTTTTTTTCTTATTTCTTTGTTAACTTTAGTTTTGAATTAAGTTACGTTTCCCTTAACTGGTGCTACATTTATGTGGTATCTGCAACTGTAAAACTATACGTAAATATATATTTTTATTGAGAAATAATTTTAGATTCAAGAAATATTGCAAATATATTACACAGATCCCATATATCTTTCACCCAGTTTCTTCTAAGGTTAACATCATATGTTGCCATAATATTTGTCCAAACTAGGGGATTAACTCATAATGGCACAGCACTTTTACATAATCCATAGATTTTATTGGGATTTTATTAGTTGTTCCAGCGATACTTTGTTCCAAGATTCAATACGGGGGACAGCACTTTATTAAATAAATGTTTTTATATTTACCATATTATTACACATTATGTAATATATATGATATTATGCACAATACAATGGTATCTATACCAGTTTTTGGTGGACACTTAGTCATCATTTTTCAGATGGCAGATCGCAACCAAAATGTTTTCAGCAGGGACAAAAATACAGAGTCCATCAATTTTTCTGGTTCCAGTCCACTAGGTCTGAATGGAACAGAGGCAATAATAGAGATCCATGCTGCTTCATAGGTTGATCTTGGTATAAACCCAAGTGTTTCTCCAATTCAGCAGAAACTCTTCTTGAAGGCGCATAAGCAGTGGTGGAGCAGTGTGTCTGTTAAAGATATTGCATTGGAGTTGGGCTCCATGCTGGTGAAACTGTCAGACCAGATAACCACTCAGGTCCCTTCAGATTTGAATACGCCTTGGTTCATTACTTCTTCTTAGCTCTCTCAGTGATGTGAAGGCCCACATATTGTAGGTCTCAGATAGCCTTTTTGCAAATTGGGCCGCGTAAGACAAAAGTAGAAGATGCTCAATCAGACTTTGTGTGTCTTAAGCTAAGTTAATCTGGGAAACAAGATTTCCAGTTTCTCCAGAAAAATAGCAGGTTCTGAAAAAAAAATTATGGCAGTTTTGGCTGAAGGGGAGCAGCACCTGCTGCTTTAGGTGGACATACTCTCTCCTGGCTATCACTCTCATCCCATGTCCAGAGTATGCTATAATTCATTATACAGTTGCCTCTTGAACAATCGGAGCTTAAGGCCACTGACTACTAATAGCCTACTGCTCACCGGAAGCATCACCAATAGTGTAAACAGTGGGTTAACATGTATATTGTGTGCTGTATGTATTATGTACAGTGAAAAATACATGAGACCTTGAGAGGCCACTTTTTACTGTGATAGGCAATTTACTGGAGAGATGAGCTGCTCGCTCGAGGATGAGCATCAACAGACATTTTAAGCGGATACTGGGAACACTTGAGTTCGCTGCTAAAGCAATAGAAGGTGGCTAGGAAATTTTACAGTACAATATGTATTATAGTTAGCTTTATGCAGTTATGTTTTAATACTGCATCTTCATGTTTGTTTACCTTTTTCTTGACTGTGAATGACACCATGCATAGTCTGTTTGTGTGCATAAAATAAAATTTTAATAAATTTTATTTTTGGTAACAAATTTAAATACATTTATATGGTATCATATGGTAAAATAGACTATCATCTACATATATTGTATGCATTTATGACATAAATAAATTTTCTTAATATTTTTGATAGTTTTAGGTCATAAAATTGATCTGAATTTTTTCAAATGGTTAAAAAATCTCCAAAAAATAATTTAAAAATCTGCATATATGGATCGTCATAGTTCAAACCTGTGTTCTTCAAGGGTCAACTGTATTATTTAACTTACAGGCTTCCTATAGCTTCAATCATACTCTGGCTCTATGTCTAGATTAATATTCTGTGGTCTTCCTCAAATCACAACAAAGACCCTCTTTAATTAGTTATACCTAGAAAAGTCCATGGTTGACTATTTTAATGCAGAATCTGCTATCAGAGTGGAGAGATAAGGAAATATCTGTTTTTGAAGGTTACATGAATGTGGTCTACTGATAGATGTTCAATGCTCAGTATGTGTAGGGCCCATACAACCTCTCCATGGTTTTTATACCCTTACCTCTAACTCTATCATTTGCACCCTCTCCATTTAACATTCATGATATCTGCATAACTAATTAGATAACATGTTTGTTCTGGATGAACAATGATAAAGACATGATTTGCCTAGGTGTTTTTTTTTTAAGCTATAGCTTGGAAACCTCAAAAAGTTGAATCAATTTCTTGGACAAATTACACGAAGAAGGGATTCCAAGAACACATGCTCCTGGAGAAGTTTTATTTCTTCCAGATCACCTGGAACTCAAACAAAGTGAAACTAGCAATTTTATCCGGGTTTCAACAAAACCTGATTGCTGTGTTTCACCATAAACCAGAACAATGAAGTATACAAAACTCTTTTATGACCTATTTATTCGCTGGTTCAAACCATCTGTTTGGTATTATGTGTTTGAATTTTGAGAAGACAATAAAAGCCAAGCAAAATTGAGGAAATTAATTCACCTTAAGAAAATAATCTTGCCAAATTGTTCCAGAATAATATTCAGCTATGGGCCAATTATGGTTTTTTTGGGGGGAGGATAGTGGGTATATTCTCCATTAGTCATTATTCATTGTCAAAAACACCTAAGCTGGTATTGTCTGAAGAAGTCCTAAACTTGAGCATTTTAGATATTTTATGTATTATTAGCAACTTTTTGGCATTTTAAAATGAGAGAGAGTGAGAGAGAGAGACAGACAGAGAGAGAGAGAGAGAGAGAGAGAGCTTGTTTCAGCATAAGAGGATTGTTGATTGGAGCCAACATATGGAAAGCAAAAACTATTATGTTTTGAGTTAATGAAGGCACTCATTATTCTCCGGGGACTTTCTCTGCTGTTGTTAGAAACAAGACCTTCACTGCTATCATAACCAATTATCATACCGAGCACAGGCTAAGTCCCTGCCTTAAACAGCTGTTCAGACCACCTGGGAGTGCAGGGATGAATCCTGTCTTTTTCTGGCTTTATACCTAGAAAAAGACTATGTTCTACTTCTGGGGCTCTGAATATAATCAGCATAGAGAAGTTCACCTTGATCTTGGGCTTGCAGGCAGAACATTGCTGTGTTGCTGTTGTTAAAATATTCATTATTATGAATTTCCTTTCCAGCATGATTCCCACTTCTGCTTAACTGGATCCTAGATAGTAATTCCAGGTTCCTTATTGGATTTTGCATTTTATTTTTTTCATCATATCATAAGACTCTCAAAATTAATCTCTATTCTTGTACCTGATACCACTTTCTCTTTTGTTCGTGTACCTCAATTCAACATTGATTTAACTGTTTGCTTGGGCACAAATTCTTAGCCTCAGCATCTGATCCTTTCTGTAAAGGAACTTTCTTGTCCTGTTTTGCCCATGATTATAGATTTCATCTCTTTAGTGTAACAGTTTAATATTCTGGATGCTGTATATGTCTGAGGACTCAATTTAACAAGTCTGAATGTACTGCCTTGCACCACTCAGCAGCTACCCACATTGAGAAATCTTGAACTATGTTGATAGCTGGTAGTATGAAACAATGGGGAGATCCCAATCCAGGATATTATATTATCATTAGTCATTTTGGCTCATGTTTTCAGAGGTTTCAATTCATGATCAGCTGACTCCATTGCTCTGGGCTAGAAGTGAGGCAGAACATTGTGGTGGAAGACAGCTACTTAGCTCATGGTAGCTAGGAAGCAGAGAGAGAGAGAAAGGGGAGAGGGTCAGGGAGAAGATATAGTCCCCAAGACCACACCTCCAGTGACCTACTTCCTTCAGCCATACCCCACCTGCCTATAGTTACCATCCAATAATCCCTTCAAATGGTTAATCCATTAAATATATTAATCCACTGAAGAGATTAGACCCCTCATGGGCTAATCATTTCCTAAAACTCCACCTACCTCTGGACATTGCTGCATTGCCTTCAACACATGAGCTCTTTTGGAGATATTCCATACTCAAACCATAACAATGTCTCCCCCCTTTCCTTTAACCTGTGCCTTTTCCCCCCAGTAGCATTCTACTGGCTGAGATCTATGATGCTAGTCCTGCTCAAATCTATATTCCGTATGTTTTCTAATCTGATTTTGTTTTCTCTAAAAAAATCTTTTCTGTTTAAGAATTCAGAAGCTCATATTTTTCCTACTTGATTTAATCTAAGTCCAATGACTAAGATTAGATTTTGTATAAGTTGGCTTTACAAGATCTATCTAACCACATTTCTTAATATTCCACATATACTGTCATTCATACTTCTCTTTTTTAAAATAATGCTTCCTTATACAGATTTGAATTATTTTCCAGATTTATAGTTTCTTCAAAGTTCATCCCAAGTTCTCCCTTTTACTTGTAATCTTTCTTTAGTATTTTTTACTAAAATCTCAATTAAATGTGTACTTTTCTTATGGTTTAAAACTTAACTTGTCTCCTAAAAGTTTTATGGGTTTTTTTGGTTTCCCATAATTTTACACTTTTATAGACATGAGCTCTGTCCCTGGTCTGATTTAGACAATGCAACAGGTGTTCTCTACAATCATGATCTAAGTTATTGGTAAAATGATTATCTTTAGAAAATTTGAACTTTTTATTAAAAATCTATCATGTAAAGTTAAATGCCTTATGCCATTTTCTGCTCATTTGCCAATTTCCCAAATATCTCATGAATATTTTTAGTACTGATTAAAATCTATGTACTTTTAAAACCACAAAATCTATTGTGCTTCAAAAAGAAACAATAATATAGAGTATTAAAGGAAGAATTCACTACAGTAATTAGATATTTGCAGTATGATTTAACTTGACTTTTTCATCTCTCAAAACTTAAATGAATAGCAAGACTAATTGCTGATAAAAAGTCTCATTTTAAGCACATAGATTAGTAACAGACTTTAAAAAAGTGTTCTACATTATCTTCAAAGTCATATTTTGCTGGGTGAAAATTGAGTTTTCTGTGGCCAAGGGTTATTCACTAAGGAATTACATGCATTTGGTCTCTCAGGGCAAAGTTCAGGATGTATCATGTATAAACAGAGAGTTTAGTAATCTCTAGTCTCTAGAGAACCAGTAGGAGTTTGAGCTATTATCAAAAAGACAAAAATGCAAATAAGTGGCAAGGATGAAAAGAAAGAAAAGTTCTTATATATTATTGATGGAAAATGGAATTTAATTTTTTCTCAAACTCAAAGTGACCTTGGAAATTAATGTACAAATTAAATAGCCATATTTGGACTCTGAGATGTTGTTAAAGTTGATTGATTGATTGATTGTACTGGGGATTGAGCCCAGGGGCATTCTAGAGAGGTTGGTAAATTTTACTGAAGAATTACCTCCTTCCCCAAATATTGCTACCTTTAATGTGTGTTTCCTCCCATGGAAGGATGGAAAGGTGAAGGAAATAATAAGATCATTTCAGGGTTTGACTTTTCAAAATATTTAAGACAAATGAGCTAAACTGCTAGAGTGCTTAGGTGCATGCTCTGTAAGAATGACAAGATATCTTTTAATTCATTTACTAATTTAATATTGTTATTGTACCTTATTCATCTTACAGTGGTTATGAATATTCCTATACCAACCTCATGCCCCTTTATTATGGTTAGATACAATGTCCTCTGTAGAGCTCAGGGTTGATATAGTTAAGTCATGAGGGTGGTAATCCACTACAATGGATTTATCTGGGTGATAACCTAGGAAGGCAGGGTGTGACTGGAGAAGGTGGGTCGCTGGGGGTGTTTTCTTGGGGATTATATATGGTCTCCAATCCCCTTGCTTGCTCTCTCTACTTCTGGCCTCCATGTTGTGAGAGTGGAGTTTTGCACGCTCTCTCCCTTTCTCTGCTTCCCACCGTCACGCCTGAGATGCACAGATGTTGGCTTCACATAGAATGAACCTGTAATCTCTAAAAAAAAAAACTGTGATCAAATAAATCTTCCTTCCTCTAAGTTGGGTGGTCAGCTGTTTTGCTGCAAATAAGATGTCCAGAATGTAGCATCTAAACTAGGAAAGTGCTAAGGAAGATCAATGTTTGTTGAATGCAGAATGAGATATTTTAAAATGGTTGCGTGCACTCCACTCCAAACATAAACTGATCCAGGAACACATCATTGCTGGAAGTTTGAAAATGTAGCATCAATCCAAGGAAAGAAAAACATTTTGTAGTGCTACAAGAGACAGTGAACAGAGTCTCGACATCTGTTAATTGGTTTTCAAAAGGAGCTTCATTTCTGATCTTATCCTTCCTCTGAGAATGCAAATGCATCCACTTAATAGTAAAGCACAGATAGGTTGGAATACTGTCTTGCCACTGACATTTTTGCATGGATACCTGCTTATAGATCTCCTGATATGAAAGGAGTAAGGTCTGTTATTTCACTGTTTGTGGGAAACTGTTCTAAGTCTAAAAAATATTGGCTTAAGAATTCATAGCTTCTTGCTTGCTTTGGCAGAAGACTGCCTCTCTTTAGGGCACTAAACATAGTGACCTCAATGCCCCTTTGCTATCTAAGCTATTTCCTCCTGTTTTACTACACCTGTTGCTTGCTCTGCTTAAAGTTGGAAGACCGCCTAATTAGGTTGCTGGAGACAGCAACCTCTGCCGCTCTTGCAGAAACTGCCAGATAACAACTTCTAAGAATTCCTAACCCAATGCTCTGCTCCTTGGCCAAAGACAATTAATGATTTGATGACCCAGCCTGAATTATGTAAACCTGTAATAAAAGGAAGAGCTGAACTTTGTTCTGGGAGTTTGGATCTCTTGCCTTTCTCCCTTCTCACCTCTTCGAGACCAGGAATGAAGTCTCGAGAGCATTTATTTCATCGCGTCGTCCTGTGCCCTGCTGGTACAGAGCCGGGCAACTGTTCTTTAGATGTCAATATATTGTATTGACCTTCTCCACCTTTGCTTTCTAGATAGAAGTCTGGTTATTTGTGATAAGAATGAGAGCATGAGAAAGAAGGACAAATTTGTCTTTGATTAGCTATTTTCTTTTATTAAAAAATCAAGTTCTAGCTGGGCGTGGTGGCGCACGCTTGTAATCCCAGTACTTTGGGAGGCAGAGACCAGAGGATTTGGGTTCGCAGCCAGCCTCAGCTTGCGCACGCGTGCGCGCACTCTCTCTCTCTCTTTCTCTCTCCCACTCTCTCTCTCTCTCTCGCTCCCTGTCTCTCTCTCTCCTTAGTGAGGCCCTCCGCAACTTCGTGAGACCCGATCTCAAAATAAAGTATAAAAAAAATAGGGCCGGGGGCGTAGCACGGAGGTAGAAAGCCCCTGCGTTCAATCCCCAGTACCGCAAAAAAAAAAAAAAAAAAAAAATCAAGTTCTAGATAGTTTGGATAATGCTGGTTAAACATTGATTTTTTTTTTTTAATAACAGGCATCTTGATGCTGGTTCCCTTTTGCAGGGAGTGATATTGTGTGAGTTGTAAGTAAAGACCCTCTGGGTACTTTCCTTGTATAGTGTGGCCTGGTGTAGAATACCTTGCAACGCCTAGACCATTTTCCTCCACATCAGCTTCAGC
Source organism: Glis glis (assembly GCA_004027185.1). Classification (NCBI taxonomy): domain Eukaryota; kingdom Metazoa; phylum Chordata; class Mammalia; order Rodentia; family Gliridae; genus Glis; species Glis glis. Next base: position 21,402 of record PVJS01007458.1, read on the forward strand.
TAGCAAAGATCCACAAACTTGTACTGGTCTGCTTTCTGTCACTATAATAAACTTTCTGAAGTAATTATCTTATGAAGATGAAATGTTTATTTTGGCTAATAGTTCCAGACCATAATTGATTGTCCTTGTTGCTTTTCAACCTGTGGTGTATAAGTACATTGTGGGAGAGCAAAACCATTTATCACTGAGTCATTTTGGGGGTCAGGAACAAAAAAGATTAAAGGAAGAGACCAGGATTTCCATGATACTCTTCAAGGACATGCCCCCAGAGACCACACCTCTTAAAGGTTCTACCAACTCCCAGTAGCACTACCCTAGTGACACAGCCTTTGACACACTGACCTTTGGGGGACACTTACCTAAACTATAGCATTCAACTCTGTCCCCCAAAGGTTTATATTAATCTCTCAATGTAAAATGCACTCATTCCATCACCAAAAGTCCTCAAAGTTTTAATTGCTTCAGTATTGCTCAAAAATCCAAGTCCAGAGTCTCATTTGAGACTCAATTAAAACTTTACTGTGGGCCCTTGTAAAAGTAAACCAGTTGCATACTTTCAAGATACAGTGGTGGAACAGGCACAGAGTATACATTCCCATTCCAAAAGGAGGAGCAGGAGAATAGAAAAAAGGGCTCAGCTATGGCAGGATTAAAATCTAGCAGCTCAGACATTAAATCCTAAAGCTCCGTGTGCAACATCCAGGTCACACTATGGTATGATGTGGTCTTGGTAGTGCCACCTCAGTGGTTTTGCTGGTTGCAGAACATGTGGCCATTATCTTGGGCTGGCTCTGCTCACTGCCTGAAGTTTCCCTCCATAGGCATGCTATGCTTCTGGAATCTAACTTTTTGGGATCTCTGTCGCAGCTTTGGCTTCACTCCCACAGCCCCATGCATTTCCCCACTGGGGACTACTTCCAGGGACTCTGACCCTATAACCCGCATCCTAGCCTTCCAGGTTTATCTTTGAAATCTTGATAGAAGCCTCCACGACCCCATAAGTCTTGCATTCTGCATGCCTGCCAAACCATCATCACAAGGACGACACCAAAGTCTGCCACCAGCACCAGCCCAGAAGCCACATGTGGGCTTGAATGCATCTGAAACATAATTCAGTGTCCTCTGAGTGCCTTGCCACCTGAACATGGAGAAATTGTGATACCATCTACCATTCATTAGGCCATCACCAGAGCACAAGAGGCTGAGCTTTCAACCTCCATAACTGAGAGCTAAATAAACCCTTTTTTCCTCATGAAGTTAGCCTGCCTCAGGTACTTTGTTATAGTAACAGAAAACAGACTAATACAGAAAATTGGTACTAAAGATTGGGGTCGTTACTATAACTATACCTGAATATATTTAAGAAGATTTATAATTGGATAAGGGGCAGAAATTTATAGGGCTTGAATAAGCAGGCTAGCAAAAGTCTAGAATGCTATAAGGTGAGCATTATGGACAATTCTGATAAGGGTTCAGAAGATAAGGAAACTAGGGAGCAATTCTTAGATGGAAATGAGAATTATATTGGATTTTTAAATACTTTTATTGATGCACTATAGTCTCACATCATAATGTAGTTCATAGTGACAGTGACATACATGCACACAGCACTTGTTGATTTTTCCCCCAGCTTCCTTTCCACTCTTCCCATTCCCCATACAAGATATTGAGGTTGGCATTGGTATTCTCACATATGCACATAGTGTCAGTGGAAGCATTTCCTTCATTAATTTTTCCTCCCCCACCCTTCCCAAGACCACCTCCCTGTTCCACTGGTTTCTCCTCCATTATCTAAAGTCCCTCTTATATCCCAATTACTCCCTAGTGTCCCCATATGAGAAAAAATATATTACCCTTATTTTCTGTGACTGGCTAATCACACTTAACATAATGCTCTCCAGGTCCATCCATTTTCCTGCAAATGACATAATTTTATTCTTCTTTATTGCTGAGTAGAAATCCATTGTGTATATATCCCATAATTTTGTAATCCATTCATCTGTTGATGGACACCTGGGTTGGTTCTATAATCTTGCTGTTATGAATTGTGCTGCTCTAAATGTGGATATGCATTTATTACTATAATATTTTTATTTCAATCCCTTTAGAAAGATAGCAGCATAAAGGCAACCCTTGTTGCACAATTGTGAAAAACTTAGAAGTATTGTATTCATGCTTTAAGACTTTTGGGAAGGCTGAACTCAAGAATAATGTATTAATTTATCTAGTGGAGGAGATTTCAAAAAACAGACCAAAACAAAACATTTGGGCTGTGGCATGGGTATTATTAGCTGCTTTTAGTCAGATTTGCAATGAAACTTGAGAACAAAAGGAAACAGAGCAGAAAGACTTGGAAAATTTTCTGCTTGCACATGGAAAGGTCAAGAAAGAAAGAAAGAAAAAAAAAACTAAGGGTACATCCACAAATGGATAAAAAGGAGCCAGTTGTTTTGCAACAAGACAATAAGAAAATGGCTTAGAGGGTATTCTGAAATTTTTGATGCTGCCCCTCCTATCAGAAGCCCAGAAGCCTAGAAGTATAAATTTGTTTCAAGGAGACTGAGTCTGCGTGCTCTCCACAGGCTCACTACCAAGGGCTGCCTTCAGATCCTAGCTTTCCAGCAGCGTTCTCTGGGGATGTTGCCCATGGTTCAAGCAAGCCCAAGTACAGTTTGTGCCAGTCATGTATGGGGCATGTGTGTGGAATTGGTTTTACAGACATGCAGAATGCAAGAGTTATGGGATCATAGCAGCTTTCACCAAAGTTTCGAAGGAAAGCCTGAGATATGCCAGATGGAAATTTGTCAAAGTAATAAAACCTCTATAGAAAGGCCCCAGTGGGGTGATGCCTAGTGGAGTGTAGACGTAAAGCCACAGCAGGGAAACCAGAAAGGTACAGCTGCCAGCAGAATGCAACTCACCCAGAAAAGCCACCAACTTCATGTGCAGCCCGGAATAGTTATGTGGGTGGTGACCAGCAGAGCCATAAGTGCAGTGCTTCCCAAGGCCCTGGAGCCCACCTATTGCTGTAGTGTGCACACGATGCCAGACTTGAAACTTTAGAATTTGATATCTTACCTGCTGGTCTTTTTTCTTACTCTAAGTAGATTATTTCTTTTTATTTGGTTATTTCTTCCTTTTGAAATAGGAATGTTTACCCTATACCTGTCCCACCATTGCAAATTAGAAATATATTAATTGTTTTTTTTTATTTAACAGGGGGTAACAGCTGAAAGGGTGTGCTTTGAGTCTCAGATGAGACTTTGGACTTGAACTTTTGAATGATGCTGAAATGAAATGAGTTAAGATGTTGGAACTATAGGGATGGAATGAATGAATGTATTTCATATTATGAGACAAACATGAACTTTGGGGACTGGGGCAGAATGTTCTTATTTGGATGTGGTTTGCCCTCCAAGGGTTCATGTTTTGGAGGTTTGGTCCTCGGTGTAGTTATAACAGTGACATAGGGGCTGATTTTGCTAAAAATCACTGTCTTTTCACTTGGGCTTGCAGCTGTCCAATGTATAACCAAAAGTATAAAAGCTTGGCATCTCTGACTTCATTTTGTATCTGTCTCCTTTGTTACCTTAAATTTAGGGTCAAATTCCTGCTCATCTCTACACAAAGGCATATTACTTGTTTAACCCATTAAGCTCCAAGTTTTCAATTCTGCAAACATAACAAATATTAAAATATCAATTCGAAGTTGCCATCAGTGGTATACTTTTGCTTAGTTTAAATTTCTATAGGTAGTCCACATCTAGGATGAGAGAACAAAGTGGGTTTAAGGAATATTCATTTAAAGCTGGTGCTACTTCCCCTTCAAGGCTGAAAATACTAGGACAAGAATAGCTAAAGTATTTTTAAAACTTGCAGGGACAGACTAATCAAAAGATTGTCAACTTCCAGCTTTTGCAACGTCCTGTGTTAGAACCAGAGAGCAGCACCTAGAAGTCTCCAGTCATTGCCCTAAACCTGCCAGGAACAGGGGATCCTTACAAGTAGATCACCCCATGATTAGGCTGCCCCAGATCCCCGAGGAGGAGCAATCATCTCATGGGAACTGAATTGACCCCACAATTCAGCAGTAAGATTTCTCTGTAGTCAATTCTCTGAACCAGAACTGAGTTAACAATCAGCCATCTCTCCGTGTGACCCAGATTGCTTAATTACATGTACCTTGACCTCTGCCCTGATGTTTATTCTGTTTAAACCTGAATTTCATGTCAGTTCCCTAAAGACAAGGCTGAGGATAGTTATTCCTGTTATCTTCCTGATACAACTATATTGAAGAAATTCTTTTCTTGACTTACACTTTTTAGCATTCTAGGTGAGTGATCAAACCAGGTTTGCCAGAATTCCCTGAATTTGAGCTCCTCTCTGGCCTAGGAGTCTGGCAGCATTGCAATGTAAGAGGTGAAGGTACCCTTAACAGGTGGGGTATAGTGGGATGTCCTTAGGTCACTGGGGTCATGCCCTTGGAAGGGATCAAAACAGTTTTCATAAGGCCGGGAGTGGTGGCGCACGCTTGTAATCCCAGTACTTTGGGAGGTGGAGACCGAAGAATCCGGGTTCGCGGCCAGCCTCAGAGCTCTCTCTCTCTCTCTCTCTCTCTCTCTCCTTAGTGAGGCCCTCTGCAACTTCGTGAGACCTGGTTTCAAAATAAAGGATAAAAAATAGGGCCGGGGGTGTAGCACGGAGGTAGAACGACCCTGCGTTCAATCCCCGGTACCGCAAAAAAAAAAAAAAAACAGTTTTCATGAGACCCTGAGTGAGTCCTCCTGAGAGTGAATTATTAAAAGCATGAGCCTGACCCTGAGTTGTTCTCTTCTCTGGCAATGTGATCTCTTGCTCCTGCACACATTCATGCCATTATGGCCTCTGTGAAGCCATCTGCTAAGAGATCTTCACCAGCACTGAGCCAATACCAGTGCTGTACCTTGGACTCTCCAGAATTATGAGCTAAATAAATCTTTTTTTAAAAAATAAATTTACCCAGGTAAATTAAATGACTACTAGGAGCTAGCTAAAAGTGTTTAATCCACAGCATTGGGGCTCATTCATCACTCTTTGGGGAAAAGGAAAATCCCTTACAATATTCCATTAACTATATTTTGAATGACTAAAAACGTGGACTTAATTCACTTAATAGAGAATAAAGAATTATGAGCTAAAATTAATATTAAAAGACAAGATAATTTATATGTATATTTAATAAAATCTCTATGTTAAGTCAATCACATAAGTGGAGCCGGGGGTGGTGGTGCACGCTTGTAATCCCAGTACTCGAGAGGTTGAGACAGGAGGATAGCAGGTTTGAGGACAGTCTCAGTAACTTGGAGAGACCTTGTTCCAAAATAAAAAATAAAAAAGGTCAGGGGGTGTAGCTCAGTGGTAGATTTCCCCTGGGTTCAACCCCAGTACCAAAATAAATAAATAAATGGATTACATGAACAGATTAACTCCATCACCTACCTTTATATCCATGACTTTTGCCCTGTGATTTTGCAATTTCTCCTACAGAGGATACAGATTGTAGCTCTGCTCTTTGCTTGTTAGTTTTGCCGTGCTCCTTGCTCGGGCCAACAGTATATCAGCAGATGTGGCACATACAGAAAGGGGAGAAAGATTCCAAGATGGCAACTGAGGGAGACACCACTCTCAATTTCTCTGAGACTCTGATTTCAATTGCTGTGAAAGCAGCTTCTTGACAAGAGAAGAAAAGCAGCGAAAAATTGAACTAAACAGTGAGAAATTTGAAATGCGACAGAATCAAAGTCAGAAGACAGAACAGAGGATGGTAAAGAGATCCAAGTGTTTTACTTAGGGAATGGCAGCGGCAGCGGCGGCAGTGGCGCCATCTTGGCCAGGCCGTGCTGCTGGTTACTGGCAGTGCGGCTTCCACAGACCGCCAACAAGGGAGCCAGCAACCTATTCTAAATCCAGCAACTGCAGAGCATCGGCGGTGAAGGTGAGCAGTGGCTTGCTTCCTGTTCGACAGAGACCTGGACGGCGGCAGTGGCAGCGGTGGCGGCACCATCTTGGCCAGGCTGCGCTGATGGTACTGGAAGTGGCTTCCACAGACCACCAACAACGAAGCCAGCGACCTGTTGTAAATCCAGCAACTGCAGAGCATCAGCAACGAAAGCAAGCAGTAACTCACTCCACATTCGACAGAGACCCAAACGGCAGCAGCGCCATCTTGGCCAGGCTACCGGCTACCGGCATTGGGCTTCCACAGACCACCAACAAAGAAGCCAGCAACCTTTTGTAAATCCAGCAACTTTAGAGCATCGACAGTGAAAGGGATCAACGGCTCGCTCCACACTCAACAGAGAGCCCTGAACGGCAGCAGTAATGGCGACGGCGGCAGCAGCAGCACCATCTTGGCCAGACTGAGTCGGTGGCTACCAACATTGCAGCTTCCACTTCTAGGTACCTACCCAAAAGAATGAAAACTGAACTACCAGACTAATGCATGTGTATCTACGTTTATAACTGCACCATTCACAATTGCTGAACTAGGGAACCAGCCAAGATGTCCATCAACAGATGAATGGATTACAAAACTATGGGATATATACACAATGGAATTTTACACAGTCATAAAGAACAAAATCACGTCATTTGCAGGGAAATGGATGGAATTAGAGAACATTAT
>PVJS01007458.1:28165-56133 GCA_004027185.1 Glis glis
GATGCTCTCCCTAATATATGGAAGCTAGGGAGAATAGGGCATAGGAGGGAGTCCAGACAAAGATGGAGAAAACCTTAGATGAGTAAAGAAGGTGACCTAATTGAGGGAGATGGGAGGGGGGAAGAGGGGAACACCCTAATGCACAGGATGTACATACACAAACTTATCAAAGTCAACTACTATGCTGAGCAGGAGAAGGAGGGAAGGGGGAGGGAATGGGGGTAGAAATTAGGAGAGGGCTAATTGACCGATGTGTGCATGTATACTTCTACCACCCTGAAACCCATCAAGATGTATGATTACAATGCACAAATAAATAAAAATAAATTAAAAATAAATAAATAAATAAATAATCATCAAAAATGCTGAAAAAAAAAGAAACAGGGGAGATTCCTGTATACTTCTGCTGCTTCTCCTCTTTCTCATCTCCATTGTTGTGAGTTCATGTCTCAGCTTTCTGGCTGAAATATGATACTCTACTTACTCCCAAAATTTAATTACTGAAAATGTTAAAGTTTTTGCCAACTCAAATATTGAGATATCATAAATTAAATTGTGTAGATTTTTATTCTAATACAATTTAATGATTGACATAATCACTGGTTGGGTTGCCACAAGTTGAAAGCCAACTTTTTCTTTTCCAAAGCCGCATTATTTTGGACAAATGTTCTCTAAAAATGTAGCTTTCTCAGGTGAAGATGAGAAAGCCTGGCTTAGAACAGTAGTAGTGAGAGAAAAATTATAGTATGAGTCATATGTACATAGAAAAGCAGAAAATAGAGAAGGAAAAACTTGGCATTTTTCTGTTTCCAGCTGTCCTCCTTCCTGAAAGTCACGTAGAATTCTGCTTTGGTTAATTTCCACAAGAGTGGCTGGATAGCATAATACTTCTCTTTTATGGAATATATTAGTTTCAAATAGATAATTATATTTATTTATTTATTTATTTTTTTGCGGTACCGGGGATTGAACCCAGGGGTGTTCTACCTCCGAGCTACACCCCCGGCCCTATTTTTTAATACTTTATTTTGAAACCGGGTCTCATGAAGTTGCGGAGGACCTCACTAAGCAGAGAGAGAGAAAGACAGGGAGAGAAAGAGAGAGAGAGAGAGGCTGGCCATGAACCTGGATCCTCCGGTCTCTGCCTCCCAAAGTACTGGGATTACAAGCGTGCGCCACCACGCCTGGCTCAAATAGATAATTATAAATAACCCAATGAAGTGAAGCTCTGTTTCAGTCATTTGAACTTTCAGTGAGTGGACTTGGGTGTCAGAGGTAAAGTATTAACTTCATCATCCTTCTACAAGATATTTTCTCTTCAGCCCAGACACACGATCTTTCTCTGTGTATGCTTCTGCATGTGTTCAAAGGAAGTCATATGAAGGTAAGCATCCATCTTATTTTTTATTATATCAGCATAGGGAATCACTGGTTACCATAAGAATATTGAATTGAATCTCTAAAGCAAAAAGAAGAGTTTGATATAGAGAAAAAAAAATGAAGAGGTTGGATGTTACCCATATGCCCTTGGTTTCTAGGGAATAAGAAAGAGTTAACGAGAATATGAAAACTCTGGCTTTAGTGCCCTATATTGCTACCTTCTAAGTGTGACCACAAATGTCAGTTTCTTATTGAATGTCAATGTCTTTTTTTGGTATATCTTTATTTTTTAATTTTAATTTTAAAAATTGCAACTTGATAAATTATAGTTGTATATATTTATGGGGTACAAACAGATGTGATATTTTATTGATCCCCTAATTTGTTAGCCTACTGCCCCATTTTCAGAAAAAAATACTCAGCACCACCTTGGGCACTTCCACCATCCCCTTTTTATATTCAGTGCCCCCCCAGTTGCACCCAAATCAACCTAATTAATATATCAGTCCCCTCAAATCCTTAGAAGTTTCTGCTAACTCAGTAGACTGTGCAAATTTAAAAACACTGTAGAAAAAAGTGGATATTTTTAAGTCGTCTATTTGTTCTACCACTGATACTCTTCACAGATATCCCATTAATCCTGGTGCATGACTTTTTTTTTTTTCTTCTCAGCCATGTTCCTGTTAAAGACAGCCCTCAGCAGGGCTACTGGGCAATTTCTCTGCTCAATAGCTATGCACCTGATGGCTTCTTTCTGAGAGTTCTCCTCCCCCTCCCTCATCACCAGACAACACCTTGCAGTTCCACAAAGTCAGATTACAAAGACCACTTCCTTGAACTAGTGAATTGATTAGGCCTTCATAATGTTCAGGGAAAACTTATCTTTTTTTTAAAGATATTCTATCAGAGTGTATGTATTTTTCTTTGCATTTATATCATCCCTGTTATATATACATGCTTATTCCTACATATACATGTATATGCTTATCATTTATGTGCATATATAGTTGCAAGAGGACAAGAGTGAACATTTTTTATCAAGATTTATTTCCTGAGTATGGCTATTTAGAAGTTTCCATATTTTGGCTATTGTGGATAACAATTTCTGCAGTGAACATGGAGGTATCTCTTTGACATGCTAAGATCATTTCCTTTGGATTTATTCTTGCAAGTGGGATTGCTAGCTTATATGTTGGTTCTATTTTTAATTTCTTTGAGGAATTTCCATATTATTTTTCATGGTAGCTGTAGTACTTTGTACTCCCACTTGTGTACAGGACTCCCCTTTCTCCACACACTCACCAACATTTGCTATTATCTTTTTGATAATAGTCAGACGTGAGGTGACATATCATTGTGGTTTTGATTTTAATTTCTCTGATGATTAGTAATGATTAGCATTTTCAAGTAGAGATAAAAGAAATGATATATGTATACATGTATTATATGTTATATATAAATATATATTTGTATATGTAAATTTGTGTAAAAAACTGTTTTTGAGCCATAAAAAGTGGAAAATCCTTCCATTTGTGACAGTATAAATGATCTAGGAGCACATTATTCTATGTGAAATAAGCCCAACATAGCAATGCAAATACTGTATAATCTAACTTATATTTGGAATCTAAAATTGTTGCACTTACATAATCATAAAAATTACCACCGGGCATGATGACACATGCCTGTAATCTCAGTCTGTGGGAGGCTGAGACAGAAGGATCATAAGTTTGAAGTCAGCCTCAGCGTCTTTGTGAGGCTCTCAGCATCTTAGTGAGACCCTGTTTCCAAATAAAAAAATAAAATAAAAAATAGGTCTGGGGGTGTAGCTTGGAGGTAGAAGCAATAGACACACACATGCAGAATAATGTTCACCAGGTGCTGGGGAGCATTGGGAAATTATTGGTTAAAAGATACAAACACAGTTGTGAGATGAACAAGTTCTGGGGAATCTAAGGAACAACATGTATGATGATAGCTATGTTAATTAATTTTGAATGATTAATGGATATATTAATTAACATGATGGCTATGCTAAATAATTGGTCACAGTAATCATTATATAACCACCATCTTGTATATCTCGAATATATACAATATTTGTCAGTATCTTTTTAAAAAAATCTGTTTCCAGAGAGCTGAGCCGAATCTATGACATTGCATATTAACTGTGATTTCTACAAATGGTATAAATTCAATAGCCTGTCCAGGGACATTTCTTCTTTGAAATCTCTGTCATTATGATATAGAACATGTTGCCCTCACTGCAGTGAAAATAATCCAACTTGTTTTATAGCAGTTTATCAATAAAATAGGGAAAGTAAACTTTGTTGTTTAATAATTAATACCTGTAATTTTCTAGCTTTCTAATTTAGGAAAACATTTTATTAATCAGGTAACACAAGATTGTTTTAAAAATTGTCATTTCTAACATGGAAAATCTATTATTCTACAGCTGTACTCCCACGCGTAAACCATGGCCTTTGAGGAACTGCTACAACATGTAGGTGACAGAGGGAGGTTTCAGGTTTTGACTACTATCCTTATCATACTCTTAACTATTCTACTAAGCCATAATGAATTCCTGGAAAACTTTACAGCAGCCATCCCTGATCACCACTGCTATGTCCCCTTACTTGACAATCCCAAATCTAAAGCCAACCTCACCATAAACCTGACAGCTGAAGCGTTGCTGAGGGTCTCCATCCCGATGGGCCCAAACCAAAAACCTGAGCAATGCCGTCGGTTCCGCCAGACCCAGTGGCAACTCTTAGATCCCAATGTGTCAGCCATCAATAACACTGAGCCGGACACAGAGCCATGCCTGGACGGGTGGATATATGACCAAAGTGTTTTCACTTCTACCATCATTACTGAGGTAATACATCAAGAGTGGGTGACAGGGAGTGAATTGAGAGTAAATCTTGATGTTATGTCACAAGGGATAAGACACAGAATTCAGCTTGCCTAAAATATTCAAGACTAAGAAAGGGGATGACATGACTACAAAGATGTGTGTGTGTGTGTGTGTGTGTGTGTGTGTGTGTGTGTGTGTGTGTGTGGTGTTTATATATACACATATTATTTTCCTAAATAGATTTTGTTTCAAAGTCAAGACTATATAGCCTTATATCTTTAACATGTACTTTATGGCTCTCTGTTTTCATATTTACAAAAGGAACAGGGACCATCCTTTTCATTTATTTAAAAAGAGAATAAAAATAACCTTGTAACAAAACTTAAATGAATATGTTGGAGGTTTCATGCATTATAATTAAGAGTGAATTCTCAGGACTCAGCTGTCCTACATTAAAATCTTAGATCCGGCAGTTTAGCAACTTTCTGTTTTCATTTACTAATGTTTAAAGTTTTATATTTTGGTTTTTAAAGGGCAATCCCAAGTTCTTTTTATTAAAAACACCAATTTTCTATATAATGTAGCAACTATTTCAGTTATAAGGATAACATGAATAATATGTATAAAATATTTGAAAATTGATGGGCACATAAATGTCCTTAACAAAAGTTGGCTATTAGTGTTCTACATTCTTGTTTGATATATTTAAAAATCATACCTGGAACATAATTGGTATTGCATATTATATGCAAAGTATAACCCAGTCCTTCTTCAATACAGGTGGAAATGAGAGAAAACAGATTGCGAGATTAAGTCCTTCTGCTATAATCACATGTCTAGTAAATGATATAGAAGGAGTGTATTCATTTCTGGATCACCTTAAGCCTTTTCTTATTCCAAATATATACCAAGGTCCCTCCAGTGTGTAATTTAATTATTATTGAGTATTAAACTAAAATAATTGGAAGTTCCTAATGAATTGAACAGGCATGTTTATACAATGAAAAGAAGTAAACAGAAATTTGTTCTATGAAATGTGCCTGAGACAAACACTTTCAAAACACTAACCTCATGGTTATAATAATTCCATAGCTGCAATTCTCAGGACCACATAGATTTTAGAATTGAATAATTTTTACTTTAAAAAAGTATCATAACTGGGCATAGTGATGCACACCTGTAATCTCAGTACTTGAGAGGCTAAAACAAGAGGGTCATAGGTTTGAGGCTAGCCTCAGCAACTTAGTGAGATGCTCAGCAACTTAGCAAGACCCTATTTCAAAATATAAAAGAAAAATGGTTGGGGGTAGAGTTTGTAAGTAGAATGCCTCTGGGTTGAATCCTCGGTGCCAAAAAATAAAAAATTAAAAAGAAACATAATCCATCTTATAAAGCATATACCATATACAACTGTGGGGTCTGGAATACCCTTATAATTCCATTCAATAATTAATCAGCAAAATGTGTTCCTCTTTACTTTATGAATTATTAACATTTTTAATAGGTCAGGTAGTTTAGATCAGGATTTATCCAAATTCAGGACAGGTCAAGTTTTATAATAAATAACTTAGGTAAAACTTATGTAAGTTCAGAGTTTTTAGTTATTTGGGATTGTGGAAGAGATACTGAATTTATACTCTCCTTTATCAGAAGAAATTCCATAGTATTTGCCATGAGTAAGGAATTTTAATGAAAACTGTGAACATAAACTTGGGAAATTTGTGCTTTGTTTGTCTGGTTTTCATTGTTATCCACGTTTTAGTTCTGTTTTTCTTTTTAGCTATTGTGATGATGAATTAAGGATATGTCCCAAGTCCTATCTTAAATTATCCTGTACGTTTTTATACATTTTGGCACTGTCAATTAATAGGAAAGCTATAGAGTTGAGATATCCTATTAAAATGTTTATTCCCATTGTGTTTTTGAGTAGAGTTTCAAAATAAAATATTTTATGTTAATGTGCTTTATAAAACTTTTGCATCAATTTGGAGAAATGTTCTTAAAATATCTCTTTGTTATGATAGACATGTTTATCATAGATAGAACACCTACAGGTTTGGTGTTCACCTATCATCATATTTTATATTAATTTTATACTTATATGCAATATTATATTATCTTTAAAGTTTATCTTGGTGAATATGCCAATAAATGTGTAAGGATCTATATTTAATGTTTGAGAAGAAACTATACAAAGAACCTTTTGATATAACTCTTTCAACCAATTCGTTCTCAAAAGAGTGAAGAAATAAAGAAGTGTTGAGGGGAATTTTTTGTCCAATGCCACACAGTGAACCAGGAGACTGTAGTTCCAGTCCTTTCTCTACCTCTGATCTTTGCTTAGGTTTCTTCATTTCTCAGAAGACATGAACTTGCATTTAATGAAAGCTGGAAGATCATGCTCAACCTTGGGGCATTAGTCATTGATTTAACAAACACCAAGTATTCACTCATGATTTGAGAGGACTTTTGCACTGAGTATCCAAAGGATAATGAGGTGCTTCTATCCAGTGGAGTGCTCCACATCTCCACTTGAACACATCATCATTGTTTAATCAGCAACTTGTTCACACTGCATTTCGCCTGATTTGCCACCAACTCTGCTCTGTTGCTCAAGCTTCAAACTTGGGAGTCACATTAAAATCCCTTGCTCTCTCATCTGTCAGAGTGAATGAGTCACAGAGTTCTGCTTGCTTTTCATCATCAGGATTTCAAGGAAAAAGTTCTATTTCTGCCTCATAAATGCCACCACCTAAGTGCCCAGTACCATCATCTCTCTTCTGGAATTCCTCGGCAGTCTCTTCATTTCCTTAATCCTGCCATAGTAAACCTTTCTTAAATCCAAATCTATTGATCTTTCTTGCTCAAAGCTCTTTAATGGATTTCCACAGCTCTTAGAAAAACATAAACATCTTTAACTTTGATTTATTACCCTTTCCTATATTCCAATCTCATGTCATTCCCATCCCTTCATTTTATTTTATTTTATACTGGGGAGAATTATACCTCTGAGCTACACCCCCAGCCCTTTTTACTTTTTATTTTGAAACAGGGTCTCTCTAGGTTGCTGAGAATATCTCTACATTGCTGAGGCTGTCCTTGAACCTGCGATCCTCCTGTCTCAGCCTCCCAAGTACTGGAACCACAGGCGTGTGACAGCATGCCTGGCCCCATCCCTTCTTTCACTCCCTTTATAGGAAAGTGTCTCCACTGTCTGCTACACATCTTCACTTACCCTAATTATGGGTTTCCCTTTCACCTTTTTATCTCCTTGGCATATATTTTCCTTAAAAAGCTCTCTCGATTCTTGTATTGCTAATTCAGGTCTCTGTTTAAGAGAGCTTTTCTTACTACAGGACTTCATTCATCTCTGCTATGTCTTTCTTTGCATTCCGTATTCCTTTCCAGCACTTACCACACTTTGTATGACAGTATAACATTCACAATTTATGTAATTAAGTTATAACAAGTGCAAATTGTTTTTCTATGATGCAGTTTGCCTAGTTTTTGAGATTTCATTTTTTTAAATAACCCCCTTTTTTGGGGACTGAACCCAGGTGTATTATACCTCTGAGCTACACCCCCCAGGCCTTTTTATTTTTTGTTTTGAGACAGGGTCTTGCTAAGTTGCTGGGGCTGATCTCGAACCTGCGATCCTCCTGTCTCAGCCTCCCAGATACTGGGATTACAGGCGTGTGCCGCCATGCTCAGCTTGAGGTTCCAATTTTAATCAGAAAATATTTAATATTCTATGGCACTACTACCTCTGTTTTACAACGGAGTCATTTTCGTGTTGTTTTCTCTCTGTGGGTATGTTTTCAGTGAATTAGTTAATTTGCCTTTTTACGCTTTTCTATTTCACTCTTGAGGCATCTTGGTTCAAGAAGTCCCGTGCAACACTAAGACCTCAGAGATGGAGGGTGTGAGAGGCTGTGCCCCTCTCCAGATAATGAATGTTTCTGATTATTACTATCCTTTGACCAAGGTACTATCAATACTTCTCAGTTTCATCGTTGTCTCTCAATGAGTCTAGCAGGCACACTCTGTCACTCCCACGTTCTAGCTTTGAAGACATCTTTTTTATTCTTTTTTCCTCCATCATTGAACACTTCTGACTCCCTTGACTTCTCAGTCCATTTGTCAGATGTATTCATGGTATATAAAACTTTTATAAATTCTTCCTGCCACTTGAGGGCCACACAGATATCCACAAGGGTTGTTTTTGAACTTATCCCTATCAGTACCTGTCCTACCCTGATACAGTACCCTCAGCACCCTGTCCTCAGTGTCATCTGTAAAAGGAGCTGTCTTCAGGAGATGTACTTCTCTTGGGTTTTTGTTTTAGGATTCCATTGCATCCTCTGTTGAGCACCGACTCCACCGTGGAACCCAGGTTAGGATGGAGAGGTTTGTCAAAGATTTGTTGGTAATGCAGTTTGTCTAAGCTGTATTCTTCTCTTGTTCTCTTTCCCAATTTTCTTTCTACACCCCATGCCCTCCTGCCCATCGGTTTGTTTGCTTGTTTGTTTAAATTGCGCATGGTAGGAAACCACACTTAAATCATCTTGTCTTAATAGTGTTCTCTAGACTATACATTTCATTATGATGTCTTTTTTACCAAGTCCCTCTGATCTCTTAGACTTTCAAAAAAGAAAATCCATTTCCTCCTGGTTATACAAATAAAAAATGATTTTATTTTAAATTATAGCTTTTGCTGTATAGTAAAATACTAACTTAAATCTCACAGCTAAGAATTCAACAGCAGAAGCTCTTGTTACTCCCTGAATGGTGAAGGAAGGGTAAGCTGTACTACAAACTAAAGGATAATAAGCTTTCATTGCAAATTGTTATATTGATGTACTTTTCGTGTACATATGACAATCCTGTTTTGTCACTGAGATTTTAATTTCTATAACAATATGAATATTATACAAAGTACTGTCAAGTTATGTGCCTAGAATATAGCCATTGCCAAAATTAAAAAGTAATTTTTCCACTCTTTTTAACGATACCAACCAGTGTACTCATTAGTTGTGTTTATGGCTGCTTCTTGACTGCCATTTTTAAATATTTAATCTGTACTGTTTTCTATCCAATATTTTCCAGTGGGATTTAGTATGTGACTTCCAGTCATTCAGATACTTTGCACAGGCCATATCCTTGTCAGGGAATTTGGTGGGTATTCCTGTAAACGGCATCATTTCTGACAGGTAAGTTTCTTCTTCTGAACAAGGAGCATCTGTATACCTAAACACACATTTGAAGATTCTGTACACAGTTTTTATTAAAATTATGCACATTAAAGAAATCTAAGTATGCAGAGGACAAACGTCAAATGATAGGTGGATATGGTTCAAGGAAGTAAGAAATTTGGAAGATTGAAATCAATTGTGCTGGCTTCCAATAGGAGAGAGACTTCCACTGATCTGTAAGGATTTAAAATTTCCTGGGGAGGAGGCAGGTGTAAAAAAAAAGGGAGGGAGAAAAAATGTCAAGAAATGGAGAATAACAAATATGATTGGTGAGAAGAGCTCACAAAGGGAACCATGAGAGGTAAAGTTAACATGGCAAGTTATTTTATGAGCACTGAATTCTCATTTGTCCTTAAATGTGGTGGTTGGGATTACCAGAAAATTGTAATAACCCAAAACACTGTTCGTATGCATGTTCTCTTTTAAAACATATATGTCATTCTTAGAGCAGTGATATCAGAAGGTTCCTTTGTAAGCAGACTTTAACAAGTTTTATCAAAGGAGGAGAATATTACAGAAGTATGATAATAATAAGGCAATTATTGAGAAAATTACTAGAAATATGACTAAAGAGAAAAGACTAAAGGAAGGATCCAGGTTAATAATAATTTAAAATAAACAAATTCAGATTAGTATCACTAATCTTGATAATCCAATTATTATATAAGGATAGCCATTAAACAAAGAGTGACATTAAAACTTGGATGGCACTGTCATTGATGGCAACAACATTAGAATAGAGAAATTACCTAATCTGAGTTTTAATCTATCCAAAATAAACTAATATATAAATCAACAATAACCAGGGATCATAACATTATAAAGAAAATGGATAAGATTTCAGATCTATAAGCAAATCAACTGCACAATGTGGTTTTATTATATAAATGAAAAAGGACTAGGATTTACTACTATAAAACGATAGTGAGGAGCCCATACTGTTTTCATACACTTCTGATGTCTCATTACTTTTGTCTATAAAGTGGAGACAAAAAATTTCAAATATTTATAACTTCCTTTTCCTTTACATGAGTCACAGTGATAATGCTTGTATAAAATAACTTAGGGCGGAGATTGTACTTACAGTTCAATACATTAAATATATTATTACTATTTTATTAATGATGAAGAAAATAAGATAAATATATCTTGGGGGCTTGAGAAGAGAAAGGATTGCAGTTGGTGAAAAAATTTGTTTACCCTAGTAGCTGTGTCCTGCTGCTCTGTGCACAGATACAGTGAAGTGTTGTCTCACTAAAGGATAACATTTTAAAATATGCTTAGGTATTGTATTTTATAGAGCTGGGGGGAAGTGTAAGTCAGAGGTAGAATGCTTGTCAAGCATGCATGAAGCCTTAGGTTGGATCCCCAATACCACACACACATACACACACAGTAATAATAAAGTTTTATTTTGTGATTATTTTGTTGAATTCCTTTATAAGGCATATTTTCTAAATCAACCTATTAATTTTCATAAAGTACTCAACCGTCTTTCTCTTTTTTCCCCAATATGGCTCATTGATATTTGAGTTGAGAACCAGAATAGATAGTAGTTTAAAATTTTGTGCCTTGCTCAAAAAATATATAAAGTGTATTTGAAAAGTAGAATCTACATGGTTTAATAATAAGATGTTCATAGAACATAGACATAGGCTGAGGTGGATTCATATCTTAAATTTAATGCTTATTGTGCAGTACTGAGTGGAATAGAATGTCATGTGGTACCATCTATACCTTTACGAATTTTCTGTCTAAAAAATTATCACTCTAATTATTTTTGTAAACATATTGTGTGAATTCTGCTGTACTAAAGTCATGTGATTAGTGACTAACATTTAATTTGAAAAAAATCTCAGTTTAATGGTTATTTCTAGTGCAACCATTATGGGAGTCACACTGCTATAGGTACTTGAAAAACTAGAAAGTACAAATGAATAGAGTTCTCCTGGAATGTTTTAATGATGCACAGCCATTTGCTATATTTTTTTATTAAGTTAACTGCTGCTCCCATAGATTTGGACGGAAGCCATTGCTGGTCTTTTGTTGCTTCACCTATGCAATCCTGAGTACCTGCTGTGCCTTTGCCCCCAACTTCTCCATATACTGCATTTTGAGATTCATGTCGATTGCTTTCCTGAATGTTGTTCAACACAACAGCACTGTACTTCGTAAGTTTGCCTTGATCTGTTCACATATTATATTGCATTTTTGCAATCATCTTTCTGAAAAGGTGTTAAATATCTTATTTATTTTCTATTTTTTAGTTTTAGAAGGGAGCCCATCAAAATGGCAACCTGCAGCTGTGACATGTATTACATTATCTTGGAGTGTTTCCCAAATATTACTTGCAGGACTAGCTTATACTATCCGAGATTGGCATATGCTCCAATTGGCTCTTACCTTGCCCTTCTTCGTTCTTTTACTCTTTGTCTGGTATGTGAACTTTGCTATATTCTAAGTGACTTTGCATAAGTGATTATGATATATAAAGATCTTTTGTCTCTACTGAGGAATATTTTGCCATTTATTATTTACTGGGGGCCCTTTCTTAAGTGTAATACTCAGAAAAATGTTTAAACATCTAGAGAGAAAACTGTTAATTATAGGAGAATGAGCTCCTTAGTAAATTTTGAAATTGGGTAAAAAAGTGGTTTAAAAATTTCACTTTCCCTATTATATATATAATAGGGAAATATATATTAATATATAAAATATAAATATATATATTTTTCATTTAGTTGCTGAGATCTTTTTCAGATCGACCTACAGAAAAATACTTGTAAATGAGACCTGGTGGCAGAGTGTTGATTTTTGATGAATCTGTTCCTGATTCCTGCTTAAAGAGAGATAAAACAGTTTTTCATTCCCAAAGCACTTATCCTGGTATTCATAAACCTTTAATTAATCTCAGGGACAAATATTGGATATCATTTAAAACTGACAGTAGAAAATTTTGATAATATTTAAAATTTCCAGGAACATGGGAAGCTTCATCCTTAAAAATTGACAATCCCAAATTAGAGTCTCTTATGGAGGTGGAAATTTCTGAAATAGAAAAATGAAGAGGAAAAAGAACATATTTAAATTTTGAATCAGGGAATCTTTACCAGTAACCAAAATAAAACAAACAAAAAAAGCATTTTTATTCCTATTACCAAAGTATAGGATGTCTGGAAATAGAGTCTGTCTGTGGGATTAATGCATAGGTGTAGAGTTAGATAAATCCAGGGTTGCTCTTTCTAAATAGGAGGGATTTCATGCCCTGGAAAGATTATTGCTTTCCAAAAAGAACCAGAATCTTCTGGACTGGAATGTGACATCTCTTTTAAAACAAACTCTACTTGACTCCTTTTAAACAGTTGGCTCTCAGAGTCCGTTCGCTGGCTCATGGCAACTGGAAAAACAGAACAAGCATTAAAAGAACTCCAGAGAATTGCCCGTGTAAATGGAAAGAAAGATGTTGCACAAAGTCTGACTTCTGAGGTAAGGGAACCATAGTTATAATTCTATATATGGAAGCTAGAGAGATATTTGGAAATAATGGCAACATCAGACAGATGAGCAGAGATTCCAGGGGAATGACTGAGGGGGATTAGGGAAGGGAGGGGGTAGACAAAGTCATAAAGAATGCAATAGTAGAAATGATTCTATGAATGTCTGCAAAATTGCCAATTCCAATCTCAAAGACTTGCGGGGTGAGGGTGAAGGAGGGGGGACCTGGTAGGGAGGGCAACAAAAGTTGTGTCCATGCATTTTTCTGAACCTCTGTATCCCAATATGATGTAAAATTACAATGCACACAATAAAAAACACCGTAATTCTTTTATAACATTCCTCACCACCATTAACAGATGAAAAAATGAGTAAAATTATTGACTTACATAGCCAAGAGCCGTTAGTAAGGGCAGACTCAAATTCTGACTATTATTTACTATCTTTGGGTATATGCGATATTTATGGGTTTGCAAAAATGATTTTAAGATTTTGTTGGGAACTTAATTGACAAGGGGCAGATGTACAGGTGTTTAAAAAAGTCCTTATTGTATGCATTCTACAGGTCAATGAAGAAAATGAGTTACTGATATATCCACATTCTTTCTTTCTGATTCTCTGAAGTCAAGAGCTGTTGTCATTAATTATTTTGGCATGACTTCTCTGGTAATAGGTTCGTCTAAAGCATACTAAAATTTCTGCCTTTACTGCCATTTTGCAGCAGAAATAATACTCCCATTATTCAGGTATCCCATGCACCTGAAGTGATTTTGGAGTGCCTTTGAAGGACATGAATTGAGATCTCAGCAAATCAATTTCAACGATGGTACTTTGATTTACAGTCTATATCCACTATCAGCACTTTCTAGATTGGAAAGTTTGGAGTGGTATAACTGGATCACATGGTGGATATATTCCCAGTGTTCTGAGGAATCTCCATGCTGATCTCAATAGTGCAATCCCACCAACAGTGTATAAAAGTTCCTATTTCTTCACATGCTTGCCAGGATTTATTGTTTGACTTCTTGATGATTGCCATTTCATTTGGAGTTAGATGGAATCTAATTGTAGTTTTGATTTGCATCTCCCTGATTGATAATGATGTTTGGCATTTTTCAGATATTCACTGGCCAATTTATTTCTTCTTTTGTGAAGTGTCTGTTTTTTTCAGTTGACCAATTCTTGATTGGGTTATTTGGTTTTTTTTTTTAGTGATAAATATTTTAAGTACTTTGCACATTCTAGATATTATTCCTCTATCAGAGGAATAGCTGGCAAAGATCTTCTCCCATTCTGTAGGCTCTCTCTTTAGACTCTTGATGGTTTCCTTTGCTGAACAGAAACTTTTTAGTTTAATGCTGTCCCATATATTAATTCTTGTTTTAATTTCCTGAGTTTTGGGGGTCTTATTGAGGAAGTTTTTACCTGAACCTGTATGTTGGAGTATGAGACCTATGCCTTCCTCTAGTAATTTCAAAGTCTCTGGTCCAATTTTCAGGTTGATCCATTTTGAGTTGGCTCTTATGCAGGGAGAGAGGTTGGGATTTAATTCCATTTTTCTACAAATGGATAACCAGTTTTCCCAAAAACATCTGTTGAAGGCTGTCTTTTCTCCAACATATGTTTTTGGCAACTTGTTGAAATTCAATTGTCTATAATTTGTGGATTTGTGTTTCTATATCTTCTATTCTGTTCCATTGGTCTCTGTGTCTGTTTTTGTGCTAATGACATGCTGTTTTTATTAGTATAGCTCTATAGTATAATTTGAAGCCAGATATTGTATGCCTTGTGCATGGTTCTTATTGCTGAGAATTGCTTTGGCTATTTTGGGTCTTTTGTTTTTCCATATGAAATTTAGGACTGATTTTTCTAGGTCTGTGAAGAATGACATTGGTATGTTAATAGGGATTGCATTGAATCTGTAAATCACTCTTGGCAGAATGGCCATTTTGATAATATTTATTCTGCCTATCCAAGATCATGGGAGATCTTTCCATCTTCTAAGATCTTCAAGTTCTTTCTTTAATGTTTTATGATGTTCATTATAGAGGTCTTTTACTTCCTTGGCTGGACTTATTCATAGTTATTCTATTGTTTTTGAGGCTATTGAGAATAGAATTGTTTTCTATATTTCTTTTTCAGTGGGTTCATGGTTAGCATATAGAAAAGCTAATGATTTTTTTGTAGATTGATTTTGTATCTTGTTACTTTGCTGAATTTGTTAATCAGTTCTACAAGTCTTTGGTTGATGTTTTTTTAGTCTACTAAGTATAGGATCATGTCATCTGCAAATAGAGATAGTTTCACTTCTTCTTTAAAGATTTGTATTCCTTCGATTTCCTTCTCTTGCCCTATTACTCCAACTAGAATCTCAAGTTCAAAGGAGTGGTGATAGTGGGCATTCTTGATTTTTCCTGACTTCAAAGGGAATTCTTGCAGTTTTTCCCATTCAACATTATATTGACTTTGGGTTTATTATATATTGCATTTTTATATTGAGGTAAGTTCCTTATATTCTGATTTTCTGAAGTGTTTTTAGTAGGAATGGATGTTGGCTTTTGTCAAATGCTTTTTCAGCATCTATTGAGATGATCATATGATTTTTGTCCTTAGTTCTTTTTATATGGTGAATGACATGTATTGATTTGCATATGTTGAATCAGACTTGCATCCTAGAATGAAACCAACTTGGTCATGGTGTACAATTTTCTTGATAAGATTTTGAATGCAAATGGCTAGTATTTTGTTTTCAGTTTTTGCATCTATGTTCATCAAGGATGTTTGCCTGTAATTTTCTTTTCTTCAGGTATCTTTATTTGGTTTTGATATTAAGGTGATACTGACTTCAAAGAAGGAGATTGGAAGAATTCCATTTCTTTCTGCTTTATGGATAATTTGTAAAATATTTGGTTTAGTTATTCTATGAAGGTTTTATATAATTCAGCTGGGAATATGTCTGGACCTGAACTTATCTCTGATGGAAAGATTCTTACTACTGTTTCTACCTCTTTGCTTGCTGTGGGTTGGTTTAGGTTTTCTATATCCTCTTGGTTTAAGTTAGGTAGGTTTTATGTGTCTAAAGATCTGTTGATTTCTTCTATGTTTTCTTGTTTTTTGGAGTATAAATTTTCAAAATAGCTCCTGATGATCCTTTGGATTTCCCCACTGTCTGTGGTGATACCTCCTTTTTCATTTCTTATTTTAGTAATTTGGGTCAATTCTCTCTATCTCTTGGTTAGGTTGTCTAAGGGTTGATCAATCTTGTTTATCTTTTCAAAGAACCAACTTTTTGTTTTGTTAATCTTTTGTATTGCTTTTTTGTTTTCTATTTCATTTGATTTCTGCTCTGATTTTAATAATTTCCTGTCTTCTACTGGTGTTTGGATTTGTCTGTTCCTGCTTTTCAAGGGCCTTGAAGTGTATCATTAGGTTTTTTATTTGGTGACTTTCTGTTTTTCTTATGTGGGCACTCAGTGCTATAAAATTTCCTCTTAAAATTACCTTCAAAGTGTTCTGTAGATTTTGGTATGTTGTGTCTCTATTTTCATTTAATTCTAGGAAGCTTTTTATTTCTCCCCTTATTCTTCTATTACCCAGTCCTCATTTGAAAATATATCATTCAATCTCCATGTACTTATGTAATTTCTTTTGGTCTTCCTGTTGTTGATTTCTACTTTCATTCCATTATGATCTGAAAAAATGCAAGGAATTATATTGTATTTTTTTTAACTTGCTGGTACTTGCTTTGTGGCAAAGAATGTGATCTATTTTGGAAAAACTTCAGTAAGGAGCTGAGAAGAATGTATATTTAGCTGTTGTTGGTTGGAATATGTGTGTTTTAGGGCCATTTGGTTTGTAGTGTTCTTTAGGTGTGAAGAGTCTTTACTGATCTTTGGTCTGGAAGATTGATCTAGTCGTGCGAGAGGTATGTTGAAGTCTTCCCAATAGTATTGTATTGGGGTCTATCTGAGTCTTTATGTCCCGAAGAGTTTGTTTTATAAAAGTGGGTACACCCATGTTTGAGGCATAAATGTTTACTATCATTACATCTTTTTTTTTTTTTTTGCGGTACCGGGGGTGGAACCCAGGGGAGTTCTACCTCCAAGCTGCACCCCCGGCCCTATTTTTATACTTTATTTTGAAACCGGGTCTCAGGAAGTTGTGGAGGGCCTCACTAAGTAGCTGAGGTTGGCCGCTAACCTGGATCCTCCGGTCTCTGCCTCCCAAGTACTGGGATTTCCTTGTTGGATTGTTCCTTTTATCTGTAAGAGATGACCTGCTTTGCCTCAACTAATCAGAATTTTGAGTTAGTCCCCCAGAACCTCTTTAACATGATATAATTCTTAGTCAGTGCAGGCAAGCAGTGCAATCTCTGGCTGGCCGCAGACCTTTGTGCTCTCCAGGCTGAAGCTCAGTAGGGCCAGATACCATAACTTTTTCAGCGTGCAGCCCGCTGGCTGAGATTTAATGCCCCAGGGACACCACTGCTGCTCTACTGGTTGCAATCATAAAAAACACTGCAATTCGCTGTCCTTTGGCCTCTGTGGTCACAGGGCACAAGCTCAGAAGAGCTGGAGATTATGTTTCAAGGCTGAGGCCCAGTGGATGAGCTTTGATTTCTCAGGGATATCACTGCTTTTCTGTGGGTTGCGATCACGTGAAACACTGTTAGCACCTGGTCTCCGTGATTACGAGGCACAAACTCTGCTGCCAAGATAATATAGCATTCCCAGCCTGCAGCATGGCCATTTGAGTCAAATTTCCCCAGGGTCACCACTGCTGCTCTGCAAGCTGTGATCACATGAAACCCTGCTGGCTCCTGGCCTCCCTGCTTGCGGGGCCCAAACTCCACCAGGGTAGAGATTGTACTGTCTGAGCATGCAGCATGGGTGGCTGAGTTATTTAGTCCCAGGGATACCACTGCTGCTCTGGGAAGCTGTGATCACATGAGACCTTGCTGGCCACTGGCCTTAGTAGTCATGGTACCCAAACACCACCAGGCAAGGGTTTATAGCCTTCTGAGCCTGCAACATGGTTGGATGAGTTATTTCACCTTAGAGATACTACTGTCAATGAACCTGTGGTAATTGCTTGAGACCCTGCAAGGGTGGTGCAAATTGCTGACTCTCCTGCCTGAACGTCCCTTAGGTACTCTTTGGTATTTCATGTTTCTGCTGTGTCCAACTGTAGCCCCCGCCTCCACCTCCACCTCCACAGGGATGGTTTGCAAAGTCACAGACCCCATGTGTTTGGTCGTTGGTACCTGAGTCTCTGCAGCCACACAGGCTCCTGCTGGGATGTTTTGTAAACTCATGGTCTTGATATAGCCACTAGGGTCCCTGCAGGAAGAGTCTTTGGTTTTTTTATTCCAGACAAGTTCAGCTACAGCCACAGAAGTTCACTGGGCAGTATGGCTAGGCGGTCTGGAGATTGGCAGTCTTGAGGGATTTGAGTATGGAGAGAAGAATATGATTGCCTTTTTCTGTTGGTTTTCTGCAATTACTGGCTCAACAGGATTTAGCTTCTTCTTTACTAGAGTTGTCTCCAAGAGATGCTGGATTCCAGCAGCTACCAGCTCTAGCATGGGCTCACCAAGATGGCTCCTGCTCTCTGCCTCAGCTCTCTGCTTACCAGACAAGACTCATGGAGATCTTTTCAGTCCTCTGCTCTCTGTGCAACCTCCAATTAAACCATGTTTTGGCTGTTTTCTTCTGCTGAGTTCTGACTGTTCCTCTTCTCTTGAACATCGTTTAGCTAGTTAGGGGTGCATCAAACAAAAGGGCACAGTAGCAATTTCTAATAAGCAAAAAATAATTTTATAATTATTAGGCTCATTGGAAAAGGATTTGTACATTTTATATCACTTGGAGTCAGTTCTATTACATATAGGTAATGTATACTTAAACATTTGTTTATATATATTGATTTTTTAATTTAAATCACTTTATTGGTTTTTAGAGACTTTGTATATCATCCATGCCAACATGGTTTTATGAGATAAACATTTTTAGTTTGCTTCCAAGTGGTAGCAAGGGGAGTCAATGGAAATATTTTGAAAATAAAGATCCCTTTTGTTGAATCTAAATATTTTTTTTTTTTTTTTTTGTGTGTGTGTGTGTGTGTGTGTGTGTGTGAAGATTTTGAGATTGGAAATGAAGGAAGAAGTGAATACAACCAGAAAATATTTCAGAATAAAAGAGGTCATTGTTAATCCTGCAGTGTGCAAGACAATTCTTTTGTTCTTCATTTTATGGTAAGTAGTTTACCTTTTCATCTTCAAATATATATTAAACAGTTTCATCATTGTGCTAAGATCTTTGGGGAATGACTGGTTTAAGGGGGGAACTCCCCCCCCCCTTTATTCAGGACAACAGAAAAGGAAATACAAAGAGAAGAAGGGAAGAATCTAATAATTTGTATGGAATCAAGTTTTGGGGAATGGGTTAACAGGATGGTTATGAATTATAAAAGATGGAGGAATATAACATCAGAATGAAAAGGCAGATGGGCTACAGTAAAGTCCCACTAAACAACAAGGAAGAGAAAGCTGATTTTTAGATGAATTCACCAATCTTATTAATACTAGAGGGCACTATATTAGGAAGATTAAGAACATAATATTTTGAGCTATATAGACACAAATTCCATTTCAAATTTTGCCAAAAGCTAATACCAGACCCTATCCCTCCTTGATTGCCAGTTGTTTTAAATATACAGCTTTTAAAATATGATACTGTATAGTTACATGAAAAAAACTTAAATAAAATGATAGAGAAGTGTTTAAAAATTTCTAAAAAACAATAAAAGTTAAAATTTATAGTTTGCTTATATGATATTTCTAGTCCAATTCTGAAGAAGAGAAAAATTGGAACAAGAGAAGTCATATGACTTCCCTACAGACACAGAGAGGGGTACTGTGAACACTTGTACTGCATTTGCCAAGCTGTGGACCAAGCTTATGATTTTATATATGGGAAACAAGCACTAAACGTGGCTGTTTTCTCCAGCACTTATTATTTAATGAGTGTACACATAGCTATGAAAAAAATCCTGGCATGGCTATTTTAGATCTTCCACTATCTGAATAAGGTAAACAGATCAAAATGGCCCGGGTCAATATGATATTATTCCAAATAGTTAAAAGCTGAAATGTGAAAGGAAAATTATTCTAAAATATTTTTAATTACCCATCATTTTCTGGTGCTATTTAAGGAAACAAACAATGGTCCACTATAAGCTGTAGGCAACTAGAGAGATAGTTACATCTTTGTAGCAGGCATTTTAAGCATCTGGCAAAATGTATATATTAGATTAAAAATTACAATATTATCATGCTATATTATACTAAATATTCATTTTTTAAGTTATATTTTTGTTGTCAGGTTCTGAGAAATACTCCTTTATCCACCCAGTTTTTAATCATTCATATGGATATATGGATACATATTAGGTGCAAATCAATGTGATATGACTAAAATAATGGTGAAAGAAATCTTTATCTTATAAAAATGGGTTTAAAAAACTCATTATAACAGCTTATAATGATAAAAAAGCATATTCTTATGGAATATAAATGCAATATAGCTACATATATACATACATATATACATTGTTTATGTATATTATTCTGTTTTACTGATTTTAATGAACTGTAGTAATTTCAAATTTAAAAATTACCAATATTTTGTTCCAAATTACATAAAACTAATTTTATGTCCTTTTAAAAATGTTTTAGCCACTCGTAGTGGCGCACGCTTGTAATCCCAGTATGTGGGAGGCTGAGACAGGAGGATCTGGGTTCGTGGCTAGCCTCATCTACTTAGTGAGGCCCTCCACAACTTAGTGAGACCCTGTTTCAAAATGAAGAATAAAAAATAGGGCTGGGGGTGTAGCTTGGAGGTAAAATGCCCCTGGGTTCAATCCCCAGTACCGCAAAAAAAAAAATTCCAAAAATATTGTAAGTGAACATTTGTGTTTTCAAGAGATGCAAAAATCTACTTAGTATGATGGTCTTTTATGAAGGTATGAAATCAAGCATTTGTTCTCTTTCTTGGGAATACAATATTTTTTTCTTTGGATCCTGAAGCACACATATCCAGAATATCCAGACTCAATTATGATAGTCGACCAAATGCATATTGTTTTTGGTACATTACTTAGTTATTTTCTAACTCAATTCATTACTGAGACTTTGTCCCATTATTCATATTTTCAAGTTTTTCTAAATAAATTTTATTGTACTATAAATTGTTTAATTTCACCCAATACTTGGAATATTTTGGTCTTAATTATATGATTGAAGGAAATAAAGATCTTTCTCTTTCTTACACACACACACACACACACACACACACACACACGCACACACACCATACTAAAGTGTGTGTTTGTTACTGAATTTATTGAATGTACTTTCTCTTCTAGGTTTTCGGCACTATTCGGCTGGTTTGGTCTCATGCTGGATGTTCAGAATTTGGGGAAAGACATATTTCTGACCCTTTTTCTCCTGGGAACAATAGAGTTGCCCTGCAGGTTGCTTACATTTTTTGTAATAAAACATATCAATCGTCGCTCTTCAGCAGCCTTTTCACTAGTTGTGTTTGGAAGCTCTGTTATAGTCACCATATTCGTGCCCAAAGGTGAGATCTTTTCAGTTCAGGTTTCTATTTGGATAATACCAATATGGCTATATTTTAGAGTATTTATATAAGGAAAGAAAGGCTAAAGTCGTGGGCTATGGTTAAGTCTATATGGGAGGCAATTAGGGACTGAAGAAGGGCCATATCTTTACAAATACAAAATATGGTGTGCAGAATATCTCCAGAATATCTCAAGAAATATTCTGGAGATAAACTCCCAAACCTTGGGAATTTACTGGAAATAAAGAATGGGAAATAGCAAGTCAGCCAAGATGATTTTTATGTTTCTGACAAAGGTACCTAGGGAGATTGCTTTTTAAAAATGGTGGTTAAGGGGCCTATTTTGGCAAATATTAGGAGTGTTTATAGTTGTTATCATTCTTTGTCTCTACCAACCATTTCAGTAAGTGGTTGTCATGCATAAAGGCCTAAACAGGGAAAGGAAATTGTTTCTTTGCTTAAGATAGGGGAAAAATACAGATTTGTGTTCTAAGCATATCATATTTAAACCTGTAAGTAAATCCTGAATACATTGTCTTATTTCTGTTGTCATTGCTATTTCTATAGCTCAACCTCCATTATATCACCCATAGTAGAGCAAACTCCATGCCCATCTCAAACCCTAGCTATTTTCCATATAGTCCTGTCAGTTTCTACTTTGCAATTCTGGAATTATAGGTGTGTGCCACCATGCCTCGCTTAATTCAATATATTTTCTAATTTCTCTCTTGATATTTTCTTGTACCCCGTGTTTGTTTAAAAATGTTTTGTTTAATTTCCATGCATTTATGAGTTTTCTCAATTTCCTTTTGTTAATATTTCTAGTTTAATTTCATTGTAGTTGGAAAAAATATTTGGAATGATTTCAAACTTCTTAAATTTGCTAAGACTTATTTGGAGACACTTAACATGTGATTTGCCCTAGTGAATGTTCTATGTGCACTTAACGCTCATTCTGCTGCTGGTTGACGGAATGTTCCGTATATATCTATTAGATCCATTTCATTCATGGTGTTATTGAAGTCCTATGTTTCCTCACTGAGTTTTTGTATGGATTGAAAGAGGGATTTTTAAGTCTCTTACTATTACAGTAATTTTATTGCTATTCATTTCATCTTCCAGATCTGTCAATATTTTCTTTATATATCTAGGTGCTCTGATGATGGACACACACACACACACACACACACACACATACACACACACACACATATATATATATGAAATTGAAATTGTCATATCTGCCTATTGAATTGACCATCTTATCATCATGTGATGACCTTTTTTCTTGTGAAAATTTCACCTTACAGTGTAATTTACCTGATATGTAGCATAGACATCCCTTTTAGTTGGAATTTGTATGGAATATATTTTTCTTTCCCTTTAAGTTTATGTGTATCCTTAGATAGAAAGTGAGGCTCTTGTAGACAGTGTATGGTTGGATTTTATTTTTGTCTATTCAGCCACGCAATGTCCTAGGGTGAGTTTAGTTTATTTAAATCTAAAACAATTATTGATAGGTAAACACTTGTTATTTTGTTAGTTGTTTTCTGTCTGTTTTAAAGCTCTCTTGTTTCTTCTACTTTTGCTATTTTTCTTTGTGGCTTGATGTTTTAAATGACATGTTTTGTTTCTTTTCTCTATCTTACGTTTTTTAATTTAAGGTTGCTATAAAACTTTATTAGAGTTTTTATAGTTATAATAGTCTGTTTTAAGCTGATAAAAAGTAACTTCAATTACATTTAAAAGGTCTAATATTTTACTCTTTTCTATGTACTTTATGTTATTGAGATCAGAATTTATTTCTTTTTACTTTTTGTACCTACTACCAAGATTTTTTGGTTATAGATATTCTTAATACTTTTTATTAGTAATCACAACAATTTTAAATGGATTAAATACATGAAACAATATATAGATCTTCAGATATTGTGACAGGCAAATTTGAGCATATATGGGCATATTTGACACATATTAAAAGACTAGTAAATGATAGACAGACTTACTGTAATTAATTAATTTACTTGAACTAACATTGTTTTTTTTTTTTCTTCGGTACCGGGGATTGAACCCAGGGGCGTTCTACCTCCGCGCTACACCCCTAGCCCTATTTTTTTTATACTTTATTTTGAAACCGGGTCTCACAAAGTTGCGGAAGGCCTCACTAGGTAGAGAGAGAGAGAGAGAGAGAGAGAGAGAGAGAGAGAGATGAGGCTGGCTGCAAACCCGGATCCTCCAGTCTCCGCCTCCCAAAGTACTGGGATTACAAGCGTTTGCCACCACACCCGGCTAACATTGTTTTTTAAATGTGTTATATATTTATGGACCTTGATCCTACATGCTTGGAATGTATAAATAATTTGATTATTGGTCACAATTCATGAATCTAATGGCACATGACTTTTCAATATTTTTGCTAGTTTTTTCTGGTCAGCTCAATCTGCATTCTTATAAGTAAGTCCTGAACATGTTTTTGCCTTTATATACATTTCATGTCCTTTCTTTGTTCTGCTCTCTATTATCAGGGATCTGATCTCAATTCCTTCTTTTCAAGCTGTTTTACTATCTGTCTTCTAGCTAATTTGGCCAATGGAAGCCAAAGTCTTGAGCTTGGAGAACAGATGTTATATGGTGGCCAAAATAGTTTTCCCCAGTCCTTTGATTTAGGTGTATAAAGAGACATTGCTGAGTCTTTGAAAGCAGTTAGAACTTTTCTGTGACTCATGTTCTAGAAGAACCGAATCTTCAGGTTTCTAGTTTCTCCTGGATTGCCTTTGTTCCTGGTCAATAATAATCCTACTTCCTCCCACTATCTCTTTATTTTAAGGGTCATAGTATTTGTAAACCCTTGATATTTTTTGCTTTGTTTTTGGTTTTTGTATTACTTGCCCCTATTTAGTTTCTCATTTCTTTCAGTTTCAGATTTAATTATTTTAAATTATATTTTAAATTAAATTATAGTCCTGTGTTGCAAACACTTAGTATAATCTCCCTTTGCTTAACTGGACATTATTTAAATAAATTTTGATTTCAGATACTTGACTAGTGATAAATATTTAGGAAATAATTGTGAAACAAATGTGTGAAGCAAATAAGTTAGCACATTTCTAATTTTGTCCCTCAAATATTGTTCACAGAGATGCACATTCTGCGCTTTATTATTTTTCTCTTGGGGAAATTACTCTTTTCAGTCTTTACATCCACAAGTGTGGCCTTCAACAATGAACTCTCACCAACAATACTCAAGTAAGAAAAGACACTGCAAATGGTTTATCTTAAGAATCTTTGTTGAATACTGCTGGAAGTATTCATAAATTTAAATGAGTAAATAAAATTCATTTAAAAAGGTACACCATTTCCCAACTCCTTTTATGTTACTATGTTTCCCAAAATCCAAGTCATGTAGAGATTTCAGAGTAGAGTCTAAGATTATCACCTTCCCAACTTCTCCAGGTTTATAACAGAAACCTTCCTGAAGCCTATTTCATAATGTTTTTGGTGGCTCAAAGAGCACCTTTGTGCAAATTAGAAAAAGGTGTACCTTCCTGACAATACTTTCATCTGCAAAAACAAAATTTTGTTCAGTTATAAGTGGACAAAAGTATAATATTGTAACTAGTATTACACACAGGCATAAACTATGGTTCTGTGTCTAACATGACTAGAATTTCATGTTCAAGACTGCCTTTCCTTTATGTTTATGTGCCAGGTCCACTACAGGTAAGTAGTCCACCAGTACAGAATTCTCAATCATCGAAAGGGTTAAATAATCTCAATTAAATAAATAATTAAACAATTTTCAATTAAATAATTTTGATTTCTAAATAATTTCAATCTTCAGGAGAAAATCTTGAACATTTTCACAATCTATTTGAAATGTAATGGCAGAATTTCAGATGACATGTCAAAGAATACATGGAAAATAGCTGTTTTCCTTATTGCTTTGGAAAGAGTGTTTAAAAATTTTGCTGGTTCAATTATTTATTTATTTGAAGCAGACATTTGGTTTAATTTTTCTATTAAAGCTATACTATTGCAGTTAACCACAGAAAACTCTTCTATTACTGTTATCAAATATTACATACTCTTTGAAAACCCTTCGTTATTAATTACCATTTTATGCTTTTCCCTCCATTAGAGAAAAGAGAAAAATTCTGCAGAAATATATTTTAAAATATCTTAGGGTGCTCTATTCCTTTAGAAAAGAAGGCATATCATGTTTTCACTTATTTGAAGAGGTCTTTCTGAAATTTCTAGCATGATATGTGCTATTAATCAACAGACAAAATATTGTGAGAAGCACAAATTATTGGGTTTGCATGACAAAAATTCACTTTAAAAAAAGCCGTATATATTTAATATACACAGCTTTATGAGTTTGGAGCTAGTACACTTCTATAAAACCTCCATCATCATGAAGACTATAAGCATTTCTATCACATCCCAAAGTTTCCTCTTGCCCTTTTGTTATGATTTCTGGCAAGAACGCATAACATAAAACAGCCCACTCAGCAAATTTTAAGTATACAATATGGCATTGTTAGCTATAGGTACTCCGCTCTGAAGTAGACATGTAGCACTTATTTATCTTGCGTAATTGAAACTTTCTTCCCTTTACCTATCACCTCCTCATTACCCACTCTCTCCTGCCTGGTATTGTCCTGTGTGTATTCTTGAGTGACCTTGTGGTGTTGTCCAATTTCCTTAAATTTTTAAGGATCAATTTTATTGTTTATAAAATAGAAGCCCATAATACATACCCATTATTATAGTAGAGATTTTTGTGGAAATAATATGAGAAAATATGTGTGAAATGTCTACTCTACAGTTTTCTGTAGAGAAATGAGATGTCAAGATAACTTGAATGAACTGAAATAGTCGAAATATTCCTTTATTTTTAAAATTATTTTTTGCAATATGTTGTCCTTCAAAATTCTCAATTTCCATAAGAAAATTTTCCATCAGTCAAATATTATGGAATACCTAGTATTTCTTTACAATATTCACATTGCAATTTACAGTGAACATTCATGTATATTATATAGGGCTAACAGATTTAGTTGAGGAAAAGAGGAAAAGAAAAAGAAAAGAAAAAAAGGAAGGAAGAAAAGAAGGGAGGGAGGAAGAGAGATTATTGAGCAACTAGTTAAATTTAAATTTTAGGTAGATGACACATTTTTAATGCAAATGGACAAATAAGTAAGCAAATATTTCATGATGACTGCTTATACTAAATCATTATTTGCTGTTTATCTGAAACTCGAGTTTAACTTGCTATCTTGTGTTTTATCAGGTAACTCCAATATTACATTAGGTAACTTTGAATTATTAATGCATGTTTTCTCTGCTTTACAGATGAAAATATGAAAATCATATACAAATTAGATGTTCTCTGTAAAATAAGAAAATATAACTCTAAACTCTTTACAATGTGACTAAAAAATAAAAGTATATCTAAAATGGAAACAGTGCTTTATAGGATCTGTTAGCAAGTGTTTAGAATATATATATACATGGCATTAATGGAAATTACAGCAGAAAAACTCTACTTTGGCTCTGGGTGGTCTAAGAAAGCTGGACTGAGAAAAATGCATGGGAACTATGAAATCTAAAGAAAGGACTAAACTCACAGGTTCAAACATTTTGAGAAAATTTTTTCTATTTTTTGAAGATCAACTCTATACAGCATTTCTTCTTTGGCTACCAAAATAGCAGCAGTATGTTCTGCTTTTGTACTTATAACTAGAAGATATTTTGTACATCTTCCCATTATTCTCTTTGGGAGTGTTCCGTTAGCAGCATCAATATGCATCTACTTTTTGCCAGAGACCTTTAATCTTCCACTTCTTGATACCATCAAGGACTTGGAGAAAAGGTAAGTATCTTTGTCACCCTTTTGGATGAAGCTAGGCTATGTAATTATGACATGATTTAGCAGAACGCTGATGAGTACTATATATTCTAATTTCATATATCTAAAGTATAGGGTATTCTGGTTAGTTTTGCTAATTTCCTGGGTGGTAATATGGAGACATTTTGTAAGATATATACCTTGACTTGCAATTTGTAATAGTTATATACTTTGAAGTAAATATAAAATATTTATTATATGTAAGTGAAATTCTATCTTATATCTTTTTTTTATTATTTTTTTAACGTGCTTTTATTGGTGCATTGGAGTCTTACATTGCAATGAATATCTATTTGATGTTAACATATATGCACACAGCTCTTGGTGCCCCCCCGCCTCCCCCCACCCGTATGAAGTACCAAGAATGATGTTGGTATATTTTCACATGTACATGTTATTTATGATAGTAATTCCATTAATTCCCTTCTTTCTTG